>JANIJI010000021.1:4497500-4605000 GCA_024500535.1 Leptonema lineaticorne
TACTAGTCGAATTATTTATTCACGCGCGCGTTATTGCCGTATTTGTTCCCATTGTGCTTTTATTGTTGCCCGATCCGTACATTGTAATAATGATACGATTATTAAATCGACATTTTCGGAATCGTCTTGTTTTGTTATCGTTTTATATTTATATCGTCTCAATAAGATTTAGTATTAAATCGACATGAATAAATAGATAAATGAATAACGCAACAATTCTTAATAGGTCAAGGTTTTTTTTTATTTAATTTTTAAATGAATTAAGATATAATTATATTATTCTTTAAAATTATTTATATTTTTCTTTGGATATCCTTCTAAAATTTTTGTAATTTAAAAAAATTAGTTTATATATATATAACTATATATTTTATGACAAATTTATATTTTTGATCTTTATTCTAGGCACTGAAACATATTAATGTGTCTCTGATAATACAATAAATATAATTTCTATCGTCAGTGCAATTTATATTATTTATCTAGAATTAATTCTTAATAATATTTTAAATAATAAAATGTATATATATATATATATATATATATATATATATATATATATATCTTAAATAATGTTGTATGATAATATTTATGTTAGAATATTTTAGTTATAATAAATAGTTTAATGAAAAATAATCGTAGCCGATAATTTATGGTCGTTCAAATTCAACTAGAATTATTATTTGGTAAAAATTAGCTGTTTATAACGTGGGTGGAGTTTCAAGAAGTAGTTGGGTGATTTTTTTTTTAGACAACGGGTCATTGTCAAAAAGTGTGTTTGTCCTTTCAGGGAAGACAACGCGATACCATCCTGAAGCAGGGGAGCACACAGGATTTTCAGAAGGTAGGGGTTTTTAAAATAGGATTTTCAAGCATCAGATTCATAAGATCAGTCATAATTTTTTTTTCAAATTTCATCATCGAAATCAAAATATCGGCTATAAACATTTTTATATTAGATATATAAAAAAAACGGCAATAGAAGCATTTTCAGCTGAAAGAGCATCGGCTTGTTTCATTTTATAATACATATGGTTTTATAAGAGTTTGAATCGTCTAAAGAAATTCACGCTTTTAAATTTTTAATCATTTCAATAATAATAATTATTACATATTTTTCATATAAAAAAACGCGAATTTCTTTTGATGTAGTGTAATATCATATAGAAAATATTTTCATAATTTTTCAGTAGATTATTTAAGTAGTGTTATTGAAATTGTGTGCCTTAATAGAATTAATTAAGCAATGTATCATACAGCATATTCATTTATTATTGAGTTTAAAAATATGATTATTCATAAAGCCGGCGTCAAACTGAAGTCTGAATTTTAAAATTATATTCAGTAAAAAAAAAAAATTCAGATTTTTGTTCAGCGTTGACTTATATATAGATTATCAGAATATGAAGGATCAATAATTGATTTATAATATATACATACTATATTATTTGAATGTGAAATTTATTCGCCATACATCCTTCGTGTTCTAATCGTTTTATATAGAATTATATTTTGCGCTTTCGTGCCACATTTTATTATACGATTTATAATGATTTTAATAAGGTTTACGTCATGTCACGTTGCGCGTTTGTCATGTTTGCACGTGTCAATAAAACACGAAACTAATGTCGCACAATAAATAAATCGCGCTCGTCCCTTAATTAACCCTTCGTTGGCCGTTAATGACTTTTCAGTCGATTCGTAAACAAATTATTGCACGCCCGCTGGATAATTGCCGTAAATTAAGTTTACACTTTGTATACGGGCTAAATAAACGTGTGTATGTTAATGCGCGCAATTAAACATTTGTAGCAATGCGAAGTTTTTAATTAATCCATATATCAAACGTCGTCGACTGGAAAAGCGTCGTAATATGGAATGGAAAATTGCGATGGACATCACACGACAATTGTTCAGATAATAATAATAAATTTATCGGAACCTTTCTTTTCGATTTAACAAATCTATGTCCAGTCTAATACTATTTTTTAATTGTTTTCAGTGGAAATTTATGTGGAAATTATCGATTAAATATTTGAAGTCGATATTTGATATATTTTTTTAAAATGTATTTAGTATTATATAATAATATATTTTATTCATTTATAGCATAAAAATATTAATTTTATCATAATAAAATAATTCAATATATACTTATAAGTCGCAAAATGTTAGAAATATTATTAAAGTTTAACTACTAACGATTACTTTTCAAAAATAACCTCAGTAATATTAAATTTTTATATATATATATATATATATATATATATATATATATATATAAACGATCTAAAAAACCAATAAATCATTAATATGTTTGATGTAAATAAAAAATATTTAATATAAAATAATTTTAACTAAATATATATATATATATATATATATATATATATATATATATATATATATATATATTTATTAAACGTATTTCAATGTTTTTACAGCTATATATATATATATATATATATATATTTCAGAATCTCATTTTAATCATATAATAACACGATCAATAAAATATTATTATACAATTTAATACAAGTATTTACGGTTAAACTATGAAAATTGGTTATTAAATTCGATAAAAACCGCAAAAGTTTACCGTTTCGAAATGCAATTTTGACATCTTAAAATCGTATTTAATCATAAAAGTTCAAAAAGCACCGCATCGACTCGACTTGAACGTTAATAATAAATAAACTATCGCCAAAGTCATTGTGTTCCACTTTATCGAAGCTTCTCAAATATCGAAAACGCTCTGAGTCTTAATTGAATACTCCTACTTCATTGACTTTATTCATAGGGTAAAAAAAAAAATGTTTGATATTTTTTTTATTAAACCGTTTAATTGATTTTAATTATTTTTCTCATTTTATATATAATTACAAAAAAAAAATGATCATTAAATCATAAAATCGTATTCATATAATAAATTTTCGTTTCATATAACCACATATCATATTTTTTGGCAAATATAAATAAAATGTAGATTTTATATATATATATATATATATATATATATATATATATATATATATATATATATATATATATATATATATATATATATATACCATATATATATTGCATGAGAGTGTATTTTGGGTATTAATTTTTATAGTAAAATATTTTTATAGAAACATTTTCTTTTTCTCTTATATAACAGTTGTTTGCACGTGACAGGTTTTGTTTTCGTTTAACAATATATTTTTTTTCGATTTATTTTCAGTAAAACTAGTATTGATTTTTATTTTTATAGAATTTCATTATTTAAAAAATATGTATTTTACTATAAATATAATATTAATATAAAATTAAAATCTATATATATATATATATATATATATATATATATATATATATATATATATATATATATATATATATATATATATATATATATATAACAATCGTGCGTTTTACAAAATATTCACTTTTTATTTAACATTTTGTTTTAGTTGTTGAAAGTTTTATTATCTCAAAATTTAAAATTATATGTTTCATAATTATGTATCTTATTCACAGATTTAATCATTGTATTATTATATAAATAAAATATTTATGATGTTTATTAATAAATTAAAATTATTCTTAATTCAGTCGAATATTTCATTATTTTTCGATGAACGTTAAATTATAATTAAAGAAATTTAAAGACATTCCAAATTTTCATCATAATTGCTTTATTGGAAATTTGTAAAATATTTTTCATTCATTAAAAAAATATAATAAATATCGCATTTTTCTATTATTTTAATATTAAAATAAAAAAAAAACATTAAGAAAAAGAAGTGATAATTCGTTTTCAAATTACGACACGCCATTCTAGATGTCGGCCAATTTCGATGTAGTTAAAAATTTTACGTTTAAATTATATTAATCATCAACTTTGACATGATACGATTAATACGGACTAGTCAATAACGAATCTTGATGGGTTCGTTAAGTTTAACGACAAATATAAAAACGAATTCTCCATCTGGAAGCGAAGCGTTTTCCTAAAGTAAATTTCGCTTTACATCAGAAAATGGTGCTATTAATTTTATAATACTAATAATATATATATTTTTTATTGCGCGTTATATAATTTAAAAGTTTATATTCGTATATTAAAAGGGTAAATTAGTCATTTTTTTAACTATAAATCTATTATAAAGAGAATGAATATATTTCTTCAAATAATACATTAATTAATTAAATATTAGTCTAGTAATTTTACGATATTTATATATAGTTAAGCGAATTTATCCATTACTATATATCAATATTACGAATACCGGGTCAAATATTTATCAACTATTAAGTCGTCTTATGATCATTAGTAAAGGTTTTAACGTCATATATATCTTATCAAAACATATTAATTTACTAAATGTTTAACAATAATATTAATCAAAAACTATTCTACTTTCATTAAACTTTATATATATATATAAACTATGAAGTAGCTTTGGTTCAAATCGGTGGTTTAAAGTTTAACACTTTACCGCCGTATCTTTATTTTAAAGCTTCACTTCGAACTCTCTGATATATTTGTTTGTTCTTTTTGAATTATACGAAAAAAATCTTATCTTCAAATAGAGAATAGCTATTCTTCTTGTTATGTGAGTGGATATATATATATATATATATATATATATATATATATATATATATATATATATATATTTTTTTTTTTTTTTTTTTCAATCCCCTAAACCCTTTTTACTACGTTGTATATCACTATTTATATCCACTAAAAACGTAATACGTAAGACAATAAGAGGCAACAATGGATGCGTATTGTATAAATATTAAGCTCGTATATTTTCAATTGTATACGATTTTTTTTTTCGGAGGCGTTGAAAGTTATATATTGATAAATTATTATGTTAGTATTTATTAACTTTAATGCTGTTTTGGGGAGAAAAATTTATTTCTTACACCCGTCCCTTGTTTATTGTTACGGATGTATGGTGAAGTTTCTTTTTATTACTATTATCATTGATTTATATTGAACGATATACAGAAGCATTAAATTATATTTAAACTATAAATCATTATATTGTTAAATTAAAATTCAACGTCGTGTCAAATATATAAAGACAGTATATAGAATTTTTATTTAATATTAAAAAAAATATCTTGAAATTAATAAATAAAAATATTTTAATGAAAAATTAGTTCTAAAATATGTTCAGAGAATTTTAATATTAATTTAAAATCCACAATGTTGTATATTATATAACTTCGTTTGAATGTAACGAAGCGTTAAAATAGAATTTCAACAGTTCAAATATGGTTCGCGATGAAACTTCTAATTCTGATCGTTCGCTAGAACAAACACCGTTTTTAATTAAAGCTTAAGTGTTGTAATTAATAAAAAAAAACCACACACACACAATACGTATTTTGGTATTTTATTCGAATAATTGTCTCGGTTTTTAATTTGAGCGTATTTGAAACGCTTTCGAAATATTCGATTACTCTATCGTTAGTCGGACTACGTGATAAATTTTCCAACCGGAAAATAGAAAATATCACTATATATATATATATATATATATATATATATACATATATATATATATATATATATATATATATATATATATATATATTATAATGATGAATTGTGAACAGTTTTCCACTTGTACGGTAATTTATTGAACGTAAATTTTCTTATTAGATTCGATTGAGAGCGTTTTGGATTTATTTCGAAACGATATATCCATATAAAATGCTAAAAAGTGAGGGGATTTTTTCAGTTTTTATCTAAATCCAATTCTTGAAGATATGTTAGAAAATATATTTGAAAAACACATTTTACTATCACAAAAAATCGTAATTAATCAGAGATATATTTTTATAAATATTTCAGTTACTAAATATTTAATTCGTCCCTTGATTGTTTAATAATTAACGTATTAACCGCGAAATTATCAACAATGTCTGAGACAAAGTCGTCCAGTTAAATATTAAATTTTGTACGACGGAAAATTTTACGACGAAATTTTCGAAAATTATATATATATATATATATATATATATATATATATATATATATATATATATATAACGTTCATAACTCGATTAAAACAAAATTATAAATACATATAGTAATTGTTGAAACAAAGAGCGTGAGAAAAGATTTTGGATCTTTAATGAATATTAAATTTATTTTTAATATTTGTTTTGTAATATTTATGAGTGTGTGTGTATATATATAATATTAAAATTTGACGTTGGATGAAAAGGAAGATTTATTAAGAAAGATAAATCGTCGTAAAAAAATTCACGATAAAATTATAATTGAAAAATTTTTAATTCACGGTTTCATTTTTAAGAACAATGAAGTGAGAAGAAAAGATTTTATAACAGCTTCTTCGACTAATTTAATATTTATTTTATATGTTTTTAATTAAATTAAGCCTTAAATGTTTTTTTTTATATATTTTTAAATGTAAAATATAATTTCAATTAAAATATATGAATGTGTAATGCTAAATCATTTTATAAAATTTATATATTAGTGTAATATATTTTTTTGAAACATTCTGTGATGTTGAGATTCGTACAATTTTCATTTAGAACGAATTTTCCGTATAATCTAACTCGACTTTGATTGAAACGTTACGCATGCGAGAAAATCCGTCCCCGATTCAGAACGTTCTAAACGACGACGAATACGCATCGCATCTAATATTGAATTAGGGAAATTTCATCGAAATAAATCGTTCCAGCTCCGAAATATTTGTCGTTGTCGTCGTCTCACAAACGAGCGTAGTCTATTAAAGAGGGGGGGGGGGCGATGGAAATCTTATCGCGGAACAGTTTTCCGGAGCATTTGCTCCGGATTCGCTCCGCGTCAGACGGCGAACAACGCGACCCCATTTGTAAAATGATGACAGAAAGCTCTCGCGCCCTCAGGGGGCGGCGACGATCGCCAATATGATAAGGGAAAAGCTTCAAAATATTCACTGGAAGCTCTGTCTATCTTGACATGTCTGCTCGCATTTACATATATCGTGTGTAATAATCTATTACGGTTATATTATGGGTGGAAAATGTTCGAATGCGTATCGAGTTTACTGATTCGAAAGATTCCTATCTTTATATATGTCGATTCTAAATATAATATATATATATAAAAAATCATTTATAAATAATGAATAATCTATTTTTATTACGTATAATGTATATATAATGTACATATGAAAATAGATTGAATAGTTAAATTCACTTTACATTGATATATTTAAAATGCATGAGTTCAAACAATCATTGTCGTTATATTTATTTAATATTAATTTAATATATAAATAACATCCTTCATAAATATATAATATATATTTAACTTTGACTCGTTGAAAAATTAGTTATTCTTAATTAACACTACTTTATAATTGAAAATAATATTTCCAGTTCATTGAAAAATAAGGTTTTGTTCTTTCATTTCTTGGAAAGTATCAGAAATAAACTCTTAACAAAAAGTTTTAATACACGTTGTTGGCTTTCGATATGAAACTCGAGAAATAATATTTACTAATTTCTAACCGGCAACCAGTTTTTATCGATTTCTCGCAGGCAATCATAGAGAGAATTGATTTCCAGTATCCCTGGGGTTGTATATACCCCAAGATAAAAATTTCTATATAAATGCTAACGCACGTATATATATATCGTCTTTTTATTTATATTTTAAAATTATCTATCATATAAAAAAAGACTAGAGTATGAAAATTATATCAACGAATTCTTTTCAATCGATAACTATTAACATTTATATAAATATAATCGGTTCAATAATTAAGCGATAAAATAATAACATAATTCGTATATTAAAGCGATTAAAGGTATATTGTTTGTTATTTGCTTTTATGTCACGATTACGCGTTCAATTTGATTGTCTATCTATCCTTTAGTTTTGCACATTATATAATATCGTAATTTAGATTCGATATCGATCCATCCTTTCGGATTATAATTGAGATAAGATTTTATCCTCGATATGAATTTCGATATATTCACGTAATAATCCACTACGTGAACATTAAATAACGATATAATTTCGTATTATTATTATTACTATTGCTTTTTTTCGAGCGTAATAAATTTTGAAACGATTAATGGGAGTGAGGGTTTTTTCAATGAAAATTTCATAACACGTCGTGTGATTATTCATATATATTTTAATTTACGACCATAAATAGAAATCGGTTTTTATTTACAATTGTTTCCATTATTATTATTATTATTATTATTGTTGTAAATGTAAATTTGTGTCGTTGTTGGCTTTTCGCCACTAATTCAATTATTTCGCGTTTTTTACTCACTTCATTGTTTCATTTACATTTTTATTGTGCGTATGTTCAGTTTGTGTGTTTTGTTTGTTGAGACAACACACACACGTACACACACACACACATACATAAAAAGGTTCTAATAAGCCGATTTACGAACTTTCGATGAATCTGACGCCTAAAGCAATGGTCAAAGTCAGCGGTACACAAGCTCTGGTTTTAGAACCGATCATAAATATGATTTTTTATATATAAATATATCAAAAGAGTTTTCAAGATTCAATCAAAATAAATTTTTCTTTCAAAAAAAAAAATATTTTTATAAAATATATTTTAATTCAATTTATTTACAGTAAGATCTTTATTATTAATTTTTATTTATTTAAAGTAGATCACACTTAAATATATTATAAATTTGATTTAATGAAATAAATTTAAATTAATAAGTTTCTTACTGCACATTAAAATTATATAACATGTTCGTTATAATCTTTGAGCTTTGAGGAATTTAGCAAAACTAGACATACCCTATCAGCAAAAGCTTACGTTTCATTGTGAAAATTAATTCCTGAAAAAGCCCTCTAATCGTTGATTTCTCATTTCTTTGTTCCATAAATTTTAATGCTGCATACGAAAGAAAGACCTATTCAAGGATATTTACAATCATATTATGTAATATAATGAAAAAGAATTTTATTATAAATATTAAACATTAAATAATATATATTTATGTATATATAATTCAGATATATAAATAAAAAAATAGATATTAATATATTTCGACATTTGTTTATTACATATTGTTCATTTTATTCTTGCAAAGATTTTATATTGAAAAGACACTAATAATATACATTTTTTCGAGATAATAATTTCGAAAAATTGTTTACAAAATATTATATTTTTTTATAATGATTCTGGGAAAAATATTTTGTTCAATAATAATAAATATAAAAAAAGCTTTGTTATCGTTTAGCATAAGAAAAAAATATAAGTAGAACGCATTTATTTTTTTCCATATATATCCGCGTGTAAAAATTTTTGACAATGATTTTTTTTTTCAAGCAATAACAATAAAATGAAGCAAATCAAATTCGTCGACCGCTTCAAAAGCACAAAGGGCGAATTCGAAACATACGAATGGAAAAGTCGTACACTTAATACGCATACGGCTTATTGCTTTCGACGAAGTCCTTCAATCACGGTAAAAGGTTACTTACCATTATACGTCCTACCCAGTTTCTTGTTCTTCTTTTTGCGTACGTTTGTTTGTTTGTTTGTTGTCGAA
The DNA here is from genome assembly GCA_024500535.1 of Leptonema lineaticorne. Taxonomy (NCBI): domain Eukaryota; kingdom Metazoa; phylum Arthropoda; class Insecta; order Trichoptera; family Hydropsychidae; genus Leptonema; species Leptonema lineaticorne. Next base: position 4,507,068 of record JANIJI010000021.1, read on the forward strand.
ATGTGTTTTTCAAAAACAAAAACCCAGGGAAAAAAACCGGCTGTTAAATCAGATCGTGACCGTTGCGTGTTTTGCGTCGTTTTTCGCATAGGATCTTCGGGAGTTTTCCAGAGATTATCCTCGAATTTCTGGATACCGTGATCCGATCCTTGAAGGCGGTTAAAAGTGAAGTACAAAAATGGAATATATATATATATATATATATATATATATATATATATATATATTTACATGCATGCGTATGTTTTAGAAACGGAAAAAGTGCGACTTCAGATAAATTGACGTCGGAACGTGTCGAGGCAGGACGAAACATGAATACGAAAGACCTTCCTGAAAAAAGTACTCCTCAGATGTATCCTAGAAAATTTATGTTCCCTTTTCAGCCCATATAAAGACACACACACACATGTGTGTATGTATGTATACTCGTGTTGGTAATTTAGCTGAAATTTTTGCTGCTAAAAACTCTTTCGCATCACAGCAACGAAGACATTTTCTATTCAACGTATATAAATATATCATATATACTTATACATTTTTTTAGTATTTTTATTTGTAGTATTTCTTTTTTTTTTCTCCTTGAACATAAGTCGTTTGGTTTAATTTATTGCTGGAATAATTTCGAACGAAAAAATGTGTACGTATATCGTAAATTCGCAGAACATCTTTCGGGAGCTGTTCAACTGTGTGTGAAGAACATTTTTATCAATAAAAATGTCGATTCTATCTATGAGTGACGCAGTATGTTATTTTTTATTACTATTTATAACGCATTTTTTCTATTTATTTTCGTATTTTTTGTCTGATTTATTTGTAATTTATTTTGCGGATTTTCAACGACTTGTTGCTTTTCTCGAGAGTGAAATTCCACAATACGATTTTTCCCAATTTTCTAACTATAAGCGACATCTATGAATAATAAAATGATTGTTGTTTAGTTCAGTAATGAACCATTTTTAGTATTTATTTTATTTTACAGATGTCTGTAAAATATATTATTTATTTTATTATTCTTCAACATTTTATAAATTAAATTATATTATTTATTGTATACAGAATAATTTTAATTACTTTAATTTAAATTAATTATTATTTTTTTAATTTTAAATATTCTATTTGTTTAAAATATTTTAACATTGTTCAAAAATTAATTTTAAATATATATATTTCAATATATATATTTATTATTATTTTTATTGAAATAATTATAAAAAATAAAATTGTTAGATTTAACACAATATTATTATTTTTTAATTGTGATATAGTAATTAATAGTTTTCATATTTGCCAACAGAGCTATCCGATTCTTTATTTCGAAAAGTATTATTTCATTTTGAGAAAAAATTAGTAAGAAATAATTTTAAAAATATAACATTGTTAAATATTTTCGATAAAAAAGATATTCTCGATGTGTTTATAAGTTTTATATTTATTTATAATTAATAAAAAAATACTTTTTAAACTCTTAATTCATTTATTATTTTAATACTAATTAAAATAATTGTAAATATATATACGGTAAATATTTATAGTTAGTTTGTTGTGAATGAGAATATTAGTAAATTAGAACAACGTTATAGCATTTACTATGTCACACATGCGAAAAACCCTATAAATTAGACATGTCGGAAGTGGAAAGCTTTCATGCATGTGGTGGAAGTGGGCGGGGGGGGGGAAGTAGAAGAGCCTTAATTGAAGAGCGAATTTGTCTTGTGTCGCAGCACCATAAATCCGCAAATTTAAAAGAAAATATATATATTTATATATACAAGACAAAAGAAAAGTAGAGACTCGAAACGAAAAAGAGACCGACACCCGGGAAAAGTGGAAAAGGTGTCGGTTGGTTAAGTGGAAAAACTGAAGACAGCGGGGCTGGTGAAAGAGGGGGGATGAAAAATAGGGGAAAAAAGGAAAATTTTCTCCCGTAAGAAGTGGCTCGAGAAAGTTCACCGTACATAAATAAACTCGCTCACAAAACGAGCGACTCGAATGGAGAGTCTCTTGCCAAAATAAGAACACTAGTTTTATTGTTGTTTGTGTGTCAAATTCGAGGAGCCCTTTATAAAACACTACACACCCTCATAAGGGTTGAAATTAAGAAGGGGTGGCTTTTTCGTTCTGTTTGTCGCCGCCGCCGGACTAACCTTTGTGACTTTTAGACTCTTGGGTTAATTTAACTTAACGGTTAAAACTATCATACCGTGTAAAATAAATATGCACAACTCTTTATATAAATGTATATGTATATTTATATATTAGGAAAACGTATAATGGAATTTAATTCGATCCGCAATGTTTGTTTTTATGTTTCCGACCGGAGAAACCTTCATATGGAGGACGCAAAGCTTTTATCAACAGTTAATAATGTGCTTAAAGTTTTAAAATAATGTTGACTTAACAGATTTGCACTTAATGTGCAAAAATAAATCAGAAGCGATTTGGTGTCATCGAAAATGATCCTATTTATAAATAATATAAAATAAATTCTTTTAATTCGTTAAATTTTAAAAATACTTATAAATGAATAACAATTGGAAATCTATCCGAAATTTAATTGTTTTCTTTAAAATTTAATAATATGCAAAAAAAAAATATTTTAAATTTCGTAATATATTTAACTATATATTTAATTTTTTTTGTGATCGCTATTTTTTTACATCAAGACATTCATAAATTCTGTTTTTTAAAGAAATTAATCTTAGAAGCATATAAAAGCTATATTTTTTAATATAACTTTATTGAGAATTTAAGCAAAAATATTAATGAAGTTTTAATTAAAATTTAGTCTATCGATAATATTTTTTTTTATTTATCACAGTATCATATAATATGATATTTTTTTTAATAAAAATATATAGTCAAGGATACAAAAAAATATTTTTTATGGTTTTATATAAAAAATATATATTAAGTAGAAATTTTAATTTAGATGTAGCATAGCCATCTCATTCAATCGTCCACTATCTAAAGTGTTTTTCCCTTGAAAGTTAACATTTCCTATATACATATATTATATAACGAAGCGTAATAAAAACGTGCCGGATATATTTTTATATACTTCACTAACCTTGACATGGTGGTTGCAAAAATACGACAAAAAAAATGAAATAAAATACCGACGTTTCAAAAAAAAAAAGTGAAAAGGCGGGAAAATCGACTAGTATTTTTTTTTCTTTTCATTTCGTCTCTTGTATGCATATATATCGAACGATAACCGAGTGTCGAATATTTATTTTCGTCGTAAATCGGTCCGAAACAATTTATCTATCCGGCGTCCGATCGCGGATTTTTCCACGAGATTTGCGAATTTTCACTTTTCCGCCTCCGTCGAAGGACGACGCGGACATTAAACGAAGTTATCCTCTTTGGCGAGATATTTTTTTTTATGTATTTACTTATATATATATTTTTTTTTGGCCTTCGCCGCTGTCAAAATACGGCATAACGTATCTATTGCACACGAAGACGTCCTTTTCATTTTTTTTATTATTATTCCGTATGCGTTCATTTCTTTTCTTCGGCGAAAAATGATAAAAAAAAAATAGAAAAATCAAATCTAATATTCTATTCGTATGTATGAAAATAAAATCTAAGATTCTCAATAGCGGTTCAATTTAATTCGTTACATTTTTTAATATAATTATTTTTTTAAATCTTGATTGAGAAAAAAATAGTATGATAGGATTCTATAATTTTATTATTATTTTTTTAATTTATTTCTTAATTTTTATATATTTAACACAAACATTAAAATTATAAAAAGCGTATTAATATTATAAATTTAAAATGTCGTGAAATTAAAGAAATGATTTAAAAAATAAATTAGTTAAAATAATTCAATAATATGGAATTATTATATTGAGACTTATTTTAAAATATTTTTCTTATCAAAATATAAACTAATTATTTTAATTTTTAAATATTTTAAAATGCAATAATATTAAAAAAAAGAAAATTCTCTATTATTTTAAATATAATTTTCAAAATAAGAGATTGCAAGTAGAAATTAATAATTTAGATTAAAAAATATTAGATAATTTTTTTTTTAAATATAAATGATATATTTCAAATATTTGTTATAACGATCATTTTATTTATTTTAAGAAAATTATTTAATTGATTACATTTTTTAATATTTTTCATATAAAGTTGAAATTTTTAATAATACTTTCACATAAATAATTATATAAAATATTTTTTTATACTTTTTTTTATTAAAAAAAATACAATTTACCTATTAAAAAAAAACAATTTAAACCCTATTATAAAATACGCATATTTTTACATAGCGTGTGCGGATAATATTCATAGTGAAAAAGGATCACCTATAAAATTTTAATATTGAAAACGGTCGCACGAATCGAAAAGGATGAGAATCACTGTCTCTGAAAGCTCGCACTTATAGGCTCCCGATGAGAAAAAGGACAAAAGTATAAATTGTTATAACTATATATATATATATATATATATATATATATATATATATATATATATATATATATATTTTATTGTCGCGCTTTTGCTTTTTCTCTCTATTGGGTCATAAAACGGGAGCCGATTCAAACTGGTCGACGATTGCACTGGTCTGTGGAAACCTTGAAGGATTGGGACTTTGCCAACGGACACTTTTCCGTTTTTCATTTCCGTCGAGTTTTTCCTCATATTATTATTATTATTATTACTATTATTACCACTATCGCCGCTTTCCATTTTCCACAGTTTGTATTACGTATGGAATTTTTCCTTTATATCGTTTTATTTTCACCGTCGACCATACTTCGTCTAGTAATTTATGCGATCATAAAATTAGCGCCATGGATCCATTTAAGCGACTGTATTTATTTATTTTTTGGTATCATACGCTAGTTTTATTTTATTTTATTTCTTTCGTGAAGAGAAACGACGGGAAAAACGGGCACAGGAAACCCCGGAAAATAGATAAAAAGTGCGAAATGTGTGGGCGTACTAGGTTTTTCAATTGGTGAATACGTTGCGTCAACTGGATTTACTTGTTTTGTTTTTTTTTTTGTTGATATAAAACTTGAAAAATTATGGCATAGTTCTAAAATAGTGCTGTTCAAAATAAAGTATATACTATAAAAAAAAAGAAAATTTAGAATCTTTTTTTAATCATATAATTTCAATTATAAAATTAGTAAATATATGGTTAAAAAAATAAATAGACTAAATTTCTACTGTTATTATAATATGAAAATATATTTAATTAAATCCATATCTTCATTATTTACATAAAATGTAATTTAATGAAGTAATATGATTGATAAATCATTAAAATTGTGAGTTTATAAATATAAATCATATATTGTTTTTTTGTATTTATATTATTAATATGAAATTTTAGATTCTGAAATCAGACAGAAAAAAAAATAAAAGCTATTAATAAGGATATTTATTTTATTCTAAAATTATATACAATAATTTGAAGTTATTTAAAATCGAATTATAAAATAAATAGACTTAAATTAATAAATCAAAAACTATTTAGCGGAAAAATCGATTATTTATTAAAACTAATTATATACCGTAATAATAAAATGTAATATCGTAGTTGATATATTTTAAATAAATGTGTGTAAAATTGTAATATTAAAAAAAAGTTATATAGTAGTAAAAATTCTCTCTAAAAATCTTTTCAAATATATTCATTAATTTTCAAACCAGCCAAAAAAAAAATAATATCAAATACCGACATCATTTTAAACGAAAACCGCATAAAAACAGTTTAGCAAACATCTGACGGTGCACCGCGAAAGGGTTGCGACGTTTATAAAAAGAATTTTCCCGCAATTTTTCCGCGAGCGCAAACACCAATATCACGGTAATATTTTCACACATACATACATACACACACACACGCGCGCATTTTGATTTTTCATTCATCCCGTCGGTAAACACGAATGGGGAAAATATATGCGCCAGCCGGTAGTAAAACGGACCTCGTTCAAAGGCGGCCATACAAACCGGCATCTTCATTAGGGGCGGGAATCCGGTGCGCAAATGTTTGTACTGAGCGCGACGCCTACGTAGCTTTTCCTTTTCCCGCTAGGAAAATTCGCCAATATTTCCACCCGTTCGACTCTCATATTGTCCCGCGGGAGACACCGGAACTCTCAATCAGGCAACCGATGGTTTTTATTTTCATTTTTCCGTCGTTTTTTCTACCTCTTCCGTCTCGTTCCAGCTTTTTGTTTTTCTTTTTTTCTTTTTTTTTGCTTTTACGCTCTCGTTTTTCCTTCTGCGTAATTTTTAATGTTTATCTCGATATATTTGTTTATCTGTTCTCTTTCCTTATTTTTTCTAAGCGAATCGAATGTGATCGTTTGTTTGTCTTTTTGTGCGTGACTATATTCAACGGAATCCGGTTAGCGGAAATTGCTTAATCACCGCTTTTCCCCGAGAGGTTTTCTCGATCTAATTACTTAAAATGGCTATATTTTAGATTTCGCATTTACTAAAATATTATTTATTTATTTTCAGTGCAATTTTTTAATTTTCATTACATTTATAATATGTAAATATATTTTTAAAAATATTCACAATGATACATGTATTGTGGGAATTTGTCTTAAAATATCAACATTAAATTGTAAAAAATATTCTTATGTATCATAAAAATAAAATAAAGATTTTTTTTTGATTTTATTATTCAGACGATATATAATAGAAAAAAACAAAGATTTTTTCTTACATTTTGTCATTTTATAAATTGTTATAAAGAACAACGTGCACTTTAAGAAATGAAAATTCTTTTTATACCAAAATTCATACTAAATATTACTTTAAAAATTTTCCAAATCAAAAACTTTTAGAAATATATTAAATTATATTTATTCAGCGATTTTTGTTGATTTATATATTAATTTTAATAATAAGTTAAAATAAAGAAGATTTTTTTTAAATCTAAAAAAAAGTTATAATAAGTCAACGAACCCTTATCACTTTTGACACTTGCAATTTTCGCCCTTCCGAAGTACGACAAAAGTCACACCTTCGATATTATTACACGTTGGAGAACGGCGAAATTTGACGTACGATCAAATTTACTCCGTCCGAAGATTCTAAAAGCGATAAAGTCCAAAAAAAAAAAAAAAAAAAACAAGAAATATATAAGGGTTTGCAAGTTTCGACCGTCGTCATCACGTTTCACGATCGACGTTCGTTCGAACCTTAAGGGATGAAATACATAAAGAAAAACTCACACCGTCGCCAGGCGTAATTCGATTTACGCGCGGTCCCGTCGTACAAATTCGCCGCTAATACGCATAACATAAATTGAATTAGCGGATCGTTTTCTTTGATTTTTTCCCACAATTTTTCCTCTGTATTCCCGTAGGAACGGTAAAATCGTGCTCACGGCGACCGTTTGAATAATAAATGGAATCAAACCGAACGATTAAACGATGCATACACTAGAAGGAAGCAAAGTTACCGAGAAATCATTATAAATTCATTATACGACATGACCGCGGTAATCTCTTTTGTGATTTAGTACGTGTTACTTTATATATATATATATATATATATATATATATATGTGTGTGTGTGTGTGTGTGTGTGTGTATACACGACGGGGCCAAGTTTAGTGGGGCTTTAACCTCCCTCGTCCTCAATTACGTTTTATGAGACTTTTGAGATTTATCGGCGCACCCTCAGGATATTTCTCATATTATGTAATAAAATATTATTAACAAATATGTATATAAATATTCATGCCTCTCAAACTTTTTGATCTAATGACGGCTGCGATATATCGATTTTGTCCAAATAATCATACTAATGTTGTATAATTAGAATTATATAATTTAATCAAATTATATATATATATATATATATATATATATATATTGAAAATAAAAATAATAAAATATATTAAAAATATATGTTCTAGTGTGATTTATGACTTTTCAAATATAAAATAATATTTTTTGTTTATGTCGGAAATTGAACGTGGATCAGAAAGGACAGGTGGCAAAAAGATAAGGGATGCAGGATAAAAAGCTTTGGAAGGATTTATATTCTATCTATATAATTTTTATTTATATTTATTCTATCTTATTATTTTTTAATTTTTTTTAGACAATGATAAATATTTGAATTTTTATAAAATAATGTTCATTAATTAAAATTATTTTGTTAATATATTTAAACGATATTTATCTATATTATATTACAAATAAACTATTTTCCGATATATTACTTGATTAACGTATGACATTGATTAACCGCGTTCATCAATATTCCAGACATATTCATTATTATATCGTTATTAATTTTAAATAAAAAAAATACTATTAAGTATATTGTTTAATAAATTTTAATTAATCTTACTTAAGTATTATATAAATTATGACAGAGAAATAAAATTATATCAAAATATAAAAAGTCATATCGAGTTATACTTATATGTATCATAGAAAAAGAATCTTATAACGAAAATATTTTTTTGTATTGTCTGAATTTCTCTTATAATAGAGTAACTTTGCTAAACTTGTCAGACAGACGGTTTGGAATTTTAGATATTTTACTATATTATTAAATATATATATTATATACTATTTATGTGCATATAGATATAAAACGGTATATCGAATTACAAACTTAACTAAAACAATTGTGCTTTTACTATTTTTTCTTACATATTAAATAAAGATTTATATGTGTTTTATTACATGAAGTTATTTTTTTTTGTTTATTTGTTTATATTTATATTTTGTAATATTTTTTTAAATTAAATTATATCTATATGAAATATTTTTTATTGTTTATCTTATGCTTAAATTAATATATTTCTAAGAATAATAGAGATATAAAATCTTATAATATATTATGATTAATATATTTGTAGTAATAATTTTATAAATATTTATTTTATATATTTGAAAAAAAAATTAAATATATTTTAAATAAGTTTTTATATTTTATAGTAATTGTTTTCTAATGGCTTCAAATTAGGAAGATCATTTTTATTTAAATTATATTCGTTTAAATCTTATTAAAAAATAAATTTATTTATCATAGAATAAATATGATATATATGCAAGCACACTAAGATTTGCTTATATTTTTTTTTTGAAAATAATTTTCTTAAAATTTTCACCTCATTTTTCCCGACTTATCTTATATAACACGTTTCCAAATATATTGTATATATATATATATATATATATATATATATATATATATATATATATATATATATATATGTGCAATGAAAATAAAACCAAGGTGCAAGAAAAAAAATGTAACGTGTTCCTTGAACTACTTACGCGTATACATCTTCATAAAATTTTATATTACGCGTAATATAGATTTAATCCATAATGCCTTAGAAAATATACGTTTTGTATGTAAATATAAATATGCGCAGCTGAGCACCGCCTCCATTACGATAAAAGCCTTATCTTTTGATATAAGATCTTCGATATGGAAAAGGGATGATAAAGGGGTAGTCGTGAGTTTTAGGTACATCATTTCTAATCAGTCCGGAACCGGAAAGACATTGTTAGACGAGCCTTCGCCGTGAACGGATTACGAAGATCGAATCTGTTTCAAAGGCTTCGATCGATACGGTTTAATATGAAAACTCTGTTCAACCGTTGCGACGAATTCCGAAATTTCCCGATCAATCCCCTTTCACCGTCATCCCTCTCATTTCCCTTATAGAACGGAATTAATTTCGTTCCATTTCGTCGTTTTTTTTATTTTTAGAGAAAAATATGAAAATGTTTTAACACGCGATCGAGAGGAAATTGGAAAATTCGCCCGAACGCTTTTCCAGTTTGCTTTCGGCAGATTTTCATAGATGTCGTCTATAAATCGTTTTTATGCCACTTTATTATCTACATATTTTTTTATTGTTTTTTTATCAAATATCTATTATATTTAATTTGGTAATAAATAATATCTCATATTTTATTTTCATTCAACACGATTACAAATAATTTTAAATCAACTGTTTTTCTATTATAAATACATTTATATTCAATATATTTTTAATAATTATAAAAATTCTGAATATTTTAAAATTAATTTTATTATACATTTATTAATATATTTAAAAAACTCCATCTTTTTACATAAAATAAAACATTAATCCTCATAGATATTTTTGACTGTCTTATATTTTTATGTATTTACTGTAATGAAATTAAATTATCTCCTATTATTATTATTTTATACTCAATATTAATTAAATCACAAACAGCTTATATATATATATATATATATATTAATTTCACATAAATGTATTTACATATCATACAGCAATCAAATCTAATCGACGTTTCATTCAATTGAAAATCAAACAATCTAAATTTCAAAACATTAATTATCATAATAAACCCTTTAATTACGTCGATTCGAAAGCCTCTCGCACACTTTGAAGTGTCGATTTGAATGCGAAATATCCAATTAATCATTTAATCGACAATCGGTTACGACGTTTTAGAATTAATATGCGTTTTCCGCCACATTCAAGAATTGATTTTTTTTTTCATGTATTTACAAAGCATTCACACATAAGATATTACATAATATAATATAATCGCTAATTATTAATATACCTGACGAATTTCCTGGAATTACAGTATTATTTATTACCTTGATAACGTATGGTCATATAACGGAGGTTGCAGGGATTATACTGAAACCTTCACACACATTATATAACTGTATATTATATACGTTAATGTGTGTATTATATATTTTTTTATTATATTTCATATATTTATAAGGGTGTATTTGGTAAGTTTGTAAAGGGGTAGTTCGTTCACTTTAGTCCGTCTTAAGATCAAAGATAAACAGGGGAAAATTTTGATTGATTACCGCCAACTTAACCACTTGCATGCATAAGTTTTAATATAACAGATTTCGGATTAAACTTAACGAGCTTATTGCTAATGCGTTTCAGTAGAAAATATTAATATTTTATGTCGTGCTTAAATGTATTTTTTTTATATGTAATATACAATATATATATATATATATATATATATAAATTATATTATAAAATATTATTATTTCAAATTTCGACATTAAAGTTATCTGCGCAATAACTATTTTGATTCAATTACTATTTTTTCTCAATTTTTATCCGTTCTATTTCTTGGGTAATATTCAAGTATTATAAAAGATTAAACATCACTTTACTGAAACCTATTAAAGATGATATCGCCTTTTTAAGCGGCTTAACTCTATCCTTTTCTTTTGTTGAACGTTTATTCACTTATACGATATTTAATATTATTAATTTTTAAAATACAATATTATATTGATACAATTTTCAGTGTATATTTTTTCAGTAAACGATTTTAGATTAGAATTTATTGATATAATATATTATATCAATAAATTGTCACTTGAAATGTATAATATAATATTAATAATAATGTATTGGTTTCTTAAATTAAAAAAATCTTAATTGAATTATTAATCATATTTTTAAAATAAATTAATAAATTAAAAATATATTTTTTATGTCAAATATATATTTTAATTCTAATAATTAATTCTTACATAACTTCTTTTACTGAAATTTTAATTATTCAAATATATATATATAAATTTACATTTAAAGTTTAAAATTTTATCAATCAAATTCACTTTTTCTTTTTAATTTAAAAAAATTAAAGTAAATATTGTAAAGAGAAAAAACTAAGAGATATTTTTGAGAGATAAAAAGTTAAATTTTAAACATCGCATGGTAAGTTTTCATTTACGACAGAATGAAATTTCGCTTATAAAATATTGAATTCAATGAAAACTATATTGAAAAAGTCTTTATATAATATAATACTAATTTCAATTTAAAATAAATAAAAAAATATAATATATCAAATCATTCTTTCTGTTTTTATATTATTAATTCATAAATATGAAACCTTTTTAATAATGCAACAATTTTTAAATCACTTTGTATAGTATATTGCGTAATAACACATGTTATTATTAAAATCCGGAAAACGCTTAAATCCTGCTATATAATAAATAAAGTGAACCGCTTCAAAAAAAAATACAACACACACACACACACACACATTATTTAAATTAAAATATGAAAGCGGCGAAAAGAGCTTTTCGAAGATTAAAAAGCGGTAATCATTAGTACATTTTACGAACATTAATCCTGAGTAACTCTTGTTAGCCGCGGGGGATGCTTTCTGAAGTCTTTCGGGGAAGGAGGGTGAATATAAAAAAAAAAAACAACATAAAAAGTTAATTTTAATTAAAACGAGAACATTGGCGAAAAACAACGCGTCGGAAAAAGAGAAGAAAATCAGAAGAAAATTATATCGTAGAATTGTCGGGGCGTGAAATGCCGTTTCCACTTTAGGTGTTTCGCTTTTTAACTTACCTGAATAACGTCTGGAGAAATTCTTACTATTCTATAAAATGACTAACAATCATATATATATATATATATATATATATATATATATATATATATGTATATATAATTAAATGACAAACGAGCCATTTATACGGCACATTCACTGTACAGCGTTAATATATCGCTAAAGCGAGCAACATTTGTAGCCGAACGACAAATTCAAACAAGATTTATAAAGTTTTCCCGAGGTCTCGTGCGGTTTCCTTTCGAAAATATGACCGTAACTATTATCGTACAATAAAGTCACACTTTCCCGGTGCGCGAAAGCCTTACGACCTGCGAAATTCTCCAACACCTTATTGTTTAACGTCGTTAAAGTGAAACGATTTAAATCTTATGTAAGCGTATAGGATAATGTAATAAAAATATTTTCACTTCCAATTAGTGTTAAAATATTGTCTATCGCATTAAATATGTATTAAGTTTTTAAATATTTACTAAAAATATTATAATTATAATTTTTATAGCAATATTTTCCCACAAAAAAAAAAGAAAATTAATACTATGAACGATTCAATTCTGTAAATATGATATATATTTCATTACAAAACCATATTTTAAATATTTAAATACACAAAATAAATATTCAAATAATTATATGAAATGATCTTTACGTGAATAAATATAGTGGTGTTATATCAAAGATTTCCCTTTATATAATTCAGAAGTATTCATTTTCAAATAATATGTTGGCACTCCTTAGAGATTTATTAATGTTTTTTCCGCCCTTTTATAATATTGCAATATTATATTTTATCTTATTTACGACAAAAATTATACGAAATCCGAATTCCTTCGGGAATCTTACGACGAAGATTATCTCGTATTATTATTATTATTAATTTATATATAGGATGTTTTTTATAAAAGTATAAAACTTCATATAGGCAACACTTTTTAATATATTCTCCTTTTTAGTAGCCATTCAATTTTTTTTTGTATTTAATTTGATATGCCATTATATCATGCATTCAGTAACACGTGGTTCAGTTTAAAAACTCATTGAGCTCTTCGTACATTTTACGGTCTACATAATCGTCTATCAGAACAATTAATTCGAATAACTATGAATCAATTGTGTACCAATTTCACTCTATAAAATAACAGATATCGTCAGAAACGTTATACAATGTGAACCGAAGAAGCTATTGTTGTGGAGCTTAGTATTGAAGAAGACCCAAATGAGTCCATTTTGTATGGTGCTCTATTCACTCTGTGGAAGATTTGGTTTTGGGGGTTTACAAAAATTAATTCGTGTAAAAATTGAAGCCACATGATTACCAGACGACGTACATTTGGTGAGTAGCTTCAAAACAAAGTTGCTGATAAAAATGGACTTGCTTTTTAACACCCTTAGACTATTTTTTCTGAAACTATGTGAAGTCTCCGAAATATTCCGATAAGCCGTAAACGATTGACAATTGTTTCAAAAAGTGATCTAAAATTGAACTTTATGCTTGAATTTGCTCTGAGCAAATCGAGGTAGTTATATAAAAGAAATAATTTTCAAAAAAATGGCATAAAATTATGTTTCATATAAAATTTAATTCATGGCAAATAACATCATTTACCAATATTTCATTTTAATTTAATTTATAAAAAAAAAAACATTCTACATATATTATATATATTGAATAATCGTCAATTAAAAAAAAATGTTTTATGAAATACATATGCAAATTCGACGTTTACGACGATTCAAAACACAACTGTCGCATATGAAAGATTTAAAAAATCGTACAAAAAGGGGGGTCATAATAGAATGAGGGTCAAATGAAGAAGAATGGTAGGAAAAAATCGGCACATAATATCCACTCTCTAGAGAGAAAGAGAGTGATGGGGGGCTTTACGATCGGTGGTGCTGGATTGTTACCACACTCTGTATTGATATTTGTCTGGGAAAACTCCACCCTGTCACCCCCTCGGAAAATCCACCCGGTCCATTCAAAATTACTCATACCATGCACTAGGGAAAACCGCCACCTGCTAGCCGTGAAACCGGCTCATCTTCAGTGAACCCAGCTCACCATTGTTAAAATATTATATATGTTTCAAAAAAAAGAGAAAAAAAATTACACATTCGCATAATGCGATATTAGGGTGAACTGTTGAATGTGAGTTTTTACCATATTTTAACGACATTATAATATTTCATCTACGAATGTCGGACGAATCGGAAAATAAATCTACCAGGAAAAATTTCTATATTTTTTTACATTAATTCTTATAAAAGTTATTTTCATAATATTTCCATTATAAAAATATAGTTTAAACATATAAAAAATCATAGAATTATTCAGAGTGCAAGAATTCAAACTTGTATTGCCACCGTATATTATTATATAAATTATCATAATTTTATAATTAGTTTAATAAAATTATTGCTTTTAATAATATATCTAAGTTTAAATTTTAAATATAACAAAAATATATGACAATACTAAATATATCGATAAAGTTTGGACGTGAAGCTAATAACTCGATTTCGTTAAAAATAATTTAAAATTTTATATATTACAAAAAAAAAATAAAAAAAATAAATCTGAGCGCTTATCAAACTATTAATTTGTTTTTATTATATTATAAATATAGAATACAAAAAAATTTTTTTTCATGTCAATGTTTATTATATGGTAATATAATAAAATTGATATCGTTTTTTTATAATACATTATTATATATTTATTTAATTAAAAAAAATAATATATAAGGTCGAATTCATGTCATAATTTTTGAAAAGATATCTTTAAACTATATTGATTCAATATTTAACAAAGAACCTGTTGCATAACCATATTTACTATTTATATTGATAATATTGACAATATACCAAAATTTTTTAACATATTTACATTTTTATAATATATATATATATATATATATATATATATATATATATATATATATATATATATTAAAATATTTAAAAAGTTATATAATAGGGCAGAACGTGTACGGGTCCATTATAAGAAAACGTTCCACATCCATTTGAAAGTATCTTGCTCTAGGCTTTTGCCGTTCGTTCCATTGTATGTTCGTCTCGCTTTATCAGGTAAATATTGGTCGCGTGCCGTCCTTGTCTTTGCCCTACCTCAATCTATTCTAACCGACGAGTTATTTTTCTACAGTATGTATAGAAAGCATCGTATTGAATCATTCTACTTTATTACGGGTTTTATTAAAAGTTCAACGACTAACTATATCATCTCTTTCAAGTACATTTATTATATATATATATAATATTATAGAAAATTATGACTTAATTATTATTTTTTATTTTATGAGAATAAAATATTATATTTGAAATTTTAATAATATATAATATAATGATAAAAATTTTAATTCATTTAAAAGATGTTTAATTCTTATATTAGATTAAAAATATATAGTTTTATTGTCAAATTTTAATTTTTGTTGTTATATTTATATGACTATTATGGATGATATAATTTTTTATACATCTTAAAAATTGAGTTGAAATAAATAATTATTTTGGTTGTATTGAATATAAAAATCACATATTATTTCTTATATATTCAAATTATTCTATTGAAACATTTTTATTGATACTTCTTATGTTTAATAAATATACAATAGAAAATATAATTGTAATTGATAGTATTGTTTCTACAAAAATCTCGAGATAAACTAGAATTGCTCAACACATATTAATTGACATATCCTGTTCAAACTTTATACAAATATTAAAGAAGGTTGTATATATCTATAAAAAAAATACGGATTTAGAATTTCTCTAGAATAAATTTAATCATTCTATTATAGGTCAAATTTATATGATCGTGAAAAATTCACAATAATACTAATTAAAAAGATTTATTATAAAAATATATATTTAATATTTAAATCAATACAAAAATATAATAATATTAATAAATTTGTATATGACGATATATTTTATAAACAGGGTGTTCCGTTTTTGGGGCGCATGAGCGCCGTTGAAGGGACGTACGTTGAAACGCTTAGCGCGTTTTAAACATGCGATTTGATGAAATTACACAGGGACAGGGTACGGCGTATCATCATATACACGTTAACTGCTCTCTCGTACAAATTTAATTCGTTTCTGTCGACAACACCTTAACGACCGGCGTCGTTTTGTTGTGTTCTACGAGCGCGACTATTGCGACCGAATCACTGCCGTGGCGGATAGTTTTCTTTTTTACGGCGCACACAACACACAGGCGGAAAAACGGCGTACTTCGTTTTTAATCTCTCAATTTTTTAATATTTATTTATTGATCATATATATATATATATATATATATATATATATATATAATGCTAGCGCCGGTAGATAGTTCCTGATGGTGTAGCATTATTTTTTAAATAATCTTTTTGACTCAAAATATAGATCCTTGTCCAAATTATTGCTAAATGATTCCAAATATATTATGAATCAATTTTGATGACCATTAACATGATATACCATATTTTTCACTTGTACGACTTTAACGCAACAAAATAATACTTTTCTTCACCATGCCAAAAATATTAAATAAATTTTTATTTATTATATATGTAATAAAAACACGTATACTTTTAAAGATCTAACACGTCGGTGGATTACTAGATTATCAGAAAATGATAGTTTGAATTTTTATATGACATATTATAATTATTTAAAATTAATTCGTGATATCCAATCATATATTATATTAATAAAAAAAAATATGAATATATAAATTAAAAAATATTGCTAGAAATTATTTTTCAAAGTATTTATTATGATTTCAATGAAAAATTCGAAGAAAACTATTCGAATTTTATAACATTGGATTGCATTAAAGCGTATATAATTGTGCTATTTGTACATAGCGTATGAAAATTGTTCATTTTAAAAGTATAATGTGTTTTTTTTTTCTTCGTATTTTATAAGTGTATATCGAAATCGAAATACTTTTGAAGTTAAATATTCAGCTATAAAAACTTTTTCAAATGTCATAGCTCGAATAATATACATATGAAAAATTGGCGAACCACTTTAAGTATGAAAATTGAATATAAATTGTATTTTTTATACTATTTTTATATACAATTCTTTGTATTGAATTGTAAAAAATATTAAAAATTTTTAATATTTATTTACTATAAAATAAAAATTGATATATCAAACAATTCATTACATACTTCAATCAATTATTTATTCTTTTTTAAGTTAAAACTCTCAATATATAGTTAAGTTCATAATTTTATAATAATTATTATCAAAATTATTATAATTTTCAAATAATGACATCGTTTGAATTCTTGTATTTCAATGAAATATAAATTATATAAATGCAATTCTATATTTATAAGTTTTGAGACGAACGTGAAATTTTTCCATTTTAATTGTTTCCTCTAGAATTTTCCGAGCTTTTAGATAGAAATGGAAATGCTTTTGTTTTGGCTGAAAATCGCTCCGAGCCATGGAAAAATTGAAAAGATCGCTGAAAGATTCAACTTTTTCATTTATCGAAAATTACAATAAAAAAGTTAAAAAACGGGGGTATGCGGAAATAAAAATTTTCAACAATAGTGCATTTTTAATATTTCTCTATATTTTTATTATTTGCAAGCGCGATTTCAGAGATAGAATGAAAATCTGAAAAAATATGAAACTGTTAATATTCTGTTTTTTTTTCATTATATAAAACATTACTTAATATTTAATTAAATTTTAAAATAAGTGCAAATTTATATTTATAAATTATTTAATTAGTAAATAGAAATTTTTATTACATAAATTATTCATTACAATTATCAATTCTGTCTTTTGTAAGTTTTATGTTGGTTAATTTTTAATAATATTATAATCATTCATTAAATAACTGATTTATAAATTTTTTCTTCTCTGAATCCTTCTAGATAATAACTATCAATGAAATTTTGAAACAATACTTACTCAGTAAAATTTTGATATTACTTCCCAATTTGTAAGGAACTTTTTGAATTTATATATATATATATATATATATATATATATATATATATAATTAAAGAAATTTTATTTGCTAACGTTATCAGGTCAATGGGGAAAGCAGTTGGTTGTCTTGTCGGTTCAACTTCCTTCAACTTTTAATATAGGAAAGCGACAAAACTGTGACAAGTTTTTAAACAAAACTTTTCAAAGTAAATAGTATATAACGCTTACAAATTGACAAAATTTCATAACGGAACCCTTAAAATGCGTAATATAATTTATTTTATATGTCCGTTGCAAATAAATAAACCTCACCATTCGTCCACGGGGGAGCAAAATTATCGATTTTCTTCTAACGACCGCACCCCCCCCACCCCCCTTACTTTACATCTTAGCTTCATCGCATTTACAGTTAGCTATCTAAAATTTATAATTTAGAATTCGGTCTTGCTGAAGCTAAGTGAGCTAAGCTGTTCGCGTTTGATATCATATTATTATTATTATATAAAGTAGGATCCGGCATATTAAGCGCTCGTTAATTAGTTATGACTTGCGTTAATTATGTTTTCGTCGAATTTAAACCGAAAACCCGAAGCCGTAATCGTAAACCCCGAATCGTGGTCGTTGAAATATTCATTTCGATATATTGTATGACAGAATCGATTATGACGGGCGGTGGTGATGCGCTTGTTCACCTGTTTGGCCAGTGAGATCATTGGTTTGTGATGATATATCAAATGTTTCAACTCATATTTGAAAAAAAAAACTCTACTATTATTTCTTTATATTTATTTTTTATACATTCTTTTTGTTTGTTTGTTGGTTTGTCGAAGTAAAATCTTGTAATCGATTTTTCGATCACTTTCCAAAATTCAATTAAGTTAAAATTTTGCATACTTGCTGATTCTTGATGACAATATACGAATCAATTAATTGATAAAAAACTTATAACATCTATGTGCTAAAAAATATTTTATAATTTTTAATCCGCATTATTTAAATTCTATATAAATCAAATTTTCCTTTGAGAGTTTTCATTTTAATATATATTTTTATTTAGTCAAGTCGCTTACTTTGTGTAATCCTTCGGATATTTGTTAGTAATTAATAATTTATTATATCATTATAAATGAAAATTAGGGATGAAAATAATATTTAAATATTCTAACTCGGAATTTTCGTCGTTTCAAACGAGCTAAATCAAAGATTCTCAAAGAGAGCAATATCTGTTATAAAAAATTTACTAGAAATATATATTTTTTATTTAAATAATTCGAATATATTATATATAACAATATAATAATATATTATAATAGAATATTAACTGTCTATTATAATATAAAGAAGAAAATAAGAAATCATATTGTAATATTATCATCAAAACTATACGATTACAATAGGTAATTAATTGTGGAAACCGTACACAAATATAAATGATGAGATTAGAGACTAGAATAGAGGAAATATACCTATTGTACTATTCATTAAGATAAAATTAGGAAAAATATTATATTTACCGATTAATATACGTTCACTTAATACGTATTTACGATTATAACGTTGTACAAATGACAAACGCTCGGATATTATAAGCAATATATTAAACATAATCGAATAATCAATCACGTCTATTTTCACGGAAACTGTTTTCATATAAAGAATAGATATGAAATATATATATATATATATATATATATATATATATATATATATTCAGAATTACAATGATATAAAAATATATAAAGACGAAGAGAGATCGAATATAGTAGATTAGAAAGCCACAACAGAAGGAGTCTTTCTACCGAATCTTCATTGTTGTCAAATGTCGTGTCGCACTTTTAACGCGAGGGCGGATCATTTAACCCCGTTGTAATATCCGAGTTCGTCTCTGGCAAACGACAGAGGCGTACTCGGTTGCCCTTCTCTTCGAATTCGAATGGGCGGAATAGGTGGGCGGAGGGGAGAGAAAAAAAAACCCCGTCTCGTACCGAATTGAAATGTGACTGATGGACGAATAGTTTTGCGATTCGTTTTCGACTCATTCCTAGAGAAAAACCGCCCCGGGAAAAATGATAGTCGATAAATCACCCGCGCACTTTTGATGGATGTTCTGTCGACGCCGAGAGTCGAATAATAATAATAATAATAATAATAGTAATAATAATAAGACTCGAGGGTTGGGGGAGGGTTAGAAAAAAAATCAACAAGCGCGCAGCAAATGATCTTTGAGAAAACGGGGATATCGTATTTTTCTAAAAGGGTTTAATACGGAATATTGACTTCTAATATTTGAAAAGAAAATGAAAAATATAAATTGTCGGATAAAAATGTATTAAATATCAATTTTTAAAAATTAAAAAAAAAACAATACGATATGATTATATTTCATTTTTCATTATGAAATTATTTTTTTTAATATTGTTACATGTATTTATTTATTTTTATTAAAATAGTTTTATATTGACATACTATAAAAATATTAATAATCTATAATATATTTATTACGATATTTTTAAAAATCTATACTTTTATATATATATATATATATATATATTTAAAAAATGCTTATCATTTATTAATTATATAGCATTTTTATTTCAATATTTATTTATTTTTATATTACTTAACTATAATAAATATCCATAATCTACAATTTACATGTAAAATAATAATAAAAAACGAGCTAAATATTTCATATTATATTTTTATAAACAACAATGTAATATTATGAAATTGGTAACGTAACTGTGACATCGTAACGAATAAAATACTCGATTTTATCGAAATTCTCAGAATCACGGCATTAAACAAGAATTAATTATTGACCTTTTGTACTTTTAAATTCCGCTTAATATAACATTATAAAAATCATTCACTTTACGCTTTTAGTAACATGGCATGTCGCGATTAATATATAAAAATAATAAGTTTTTAAAATTGAACTTAATCACAATAAATATGGCATAGACGTAATAATAATCGCTCATAAATTAAAGAAAAAAAATGTATATATATATATATATATATATATATATATATATATATATATATTCATATAATAAAGAAGCACAAGAACAACCCCGTTGCGCGGATCACAAAAATATATAATATTACAACCCTTTTAATATGCATAGTAATTTTATATAAGGGACCTCGAAAGTTTATACCAGTGTATTAATATTACATGCAAGGTTCACTTTCTCCATAATTTATGTCGCGTTACTGACATACAATGTACATACATACAAACATACAACCCGTGACATGTTAGTGCAGTAATTTTTCACGAAAATATTATTCAATTATTATTCAACGGTAAAGTTGCTGAATTCATTATAATAATTAATTACGGTTATTTTTTTTCTTTTCATGCTCGCTTTTCCGACTTTCGAATTGAGTTTTTATATAATTTTATTTCTTTTATAAACGTAATCGAGCATATTTATATTCTGATTTAAAATTGTTTGTTAAAATATTTTAATCTTTTTTTAATGAAAAAAAAAATATAAATGTATTAAAATTTATTATTAATCAATAATCAAATATGCATATTAAATGAATGTTATAGTTAAATATTCATTATAATATAACAATAAATTCCGTAGATTATATTGAAGTTCACTTATAATGCGATAATATGATTTTAATTGTATATCAAAATGACAAACACAAACATGAACTAGTTTTATTAGAATGAAAATATATATATATTTTATAAAATTTTAAAAATAGATGAATTTATATAATAAAATTAGAATTTCTTTGTAAAATTCATGATTTTTTTTGTACATAAATAGATGTACATTTTTTAAATGTAAGAAGTTGTAAAATTATTTATTTTTATATTTTCTTAATCATTTATAAAATATAATCTCTTATTTAAATATAAATATTTAGAAATTTTTAAACTAAAAATAGTGCAATATCATTAAATAGAATTATTTATGAAATGTGCTATCATTTTATATTTCACAATATTTAAGTTTGAATTTTAAAATTATCAATAATAATTCAAAGTATTGTTGAGATATCGTTAAATATATATAATATATTACTATATCGATATTTGAAAGAAAAACCTTGATCCACATAAAGCTGTTGCGTCAATGAATTATTTATTATATATAATAAAAATATTTATGCGATTTCAAAAACATCTAATATTGTTATGTGAAACAAGTGGACCAGTATTTGGATTTTTTTCATATATGTCAGATTTTATCTAAATAAATTTAACATTATAAACAGTATAAAAAATACTTTAAAATTAAAACATATAAAAATAATAAATTTTATTTATTGAAAAAAATATTATTAAAATCGTGTATAAAAAAATAAATATATAATAATGATGAAATGTATTTTTTTGTTGCGTTGAAGTAGTACAAGCAAAAAATATGGTATATCATGTTAATAGCCGTCAAAATAGTAGGAAATCGAAGCAAAATTGAATCGTAAACGCTGAAATATTTTATATGAAATTAAATAATCTATATTTTGAATTCTAAAATGAAGTTGCATTTCACAAAAAAAAATAAAAAATAAAAAATGCTACACCATTACGAACTTTACACTAACGCTAGTATACATATATGATAATAATTGTTCGTATATTGAATGATAAAATTTGATATTTTTTTGTAGATGAATTTGAAGTATAAATCATATTTAAATGTCGAAATTTAAAATGCGTCCAGTGTAAATAATATTATAAAGATGATCTAACCGAATCGTAATGATAAATCAGACTAGCCAATGTCGCCCCTTTTACGCCGACGGACACAAAACCACAATATATACAAAACGGAGTGACGGCACATATTTTACATATTTCACGAGGGTTCCCGTCGGATTTTCTTCGGATATAAAATTCAACGTTCCCTCGCAAAACCGGTCGACGGCGGTAACGGCGTTGAGAGCATGTGAAAATTTATTAAATTATGCACGTTCAGTCGTGGCCTTATTGTATAATGCGCGAGCGCGCGGTTTTACCCCGAAAATAAGGGATGGAGGACGGGACGAGTTCACGATACGCGATTTATTAATCAAAATCCCCGTTCGACACGCAGGAAAAGCACGATGGATAAACGAACAATGATAGAATAGAATGCGTCGGTCACTTTTGACGAAATTTCTAATCAAAAACGGCGCACACACTTCAATGGAAAGTTCGCGGAAAGCGACGCTTTTCCGCGAAACGTAACGTTGTAACCGCGCGATGAGGTTCGAAATGCTCAACGGTCAAGCTTTCAAATTTGTATCCTTATTTCTCGGAATTTTACGATCGGATCGAAACGACTTCGTGGAAATTTCGAATTATAAAATGTAATCAAAAACGTTTATACTCAATAATATATTTACATATAAATATATACTATTCTATTATTCACAGGAAATAAACACGATTCACAGAAATATTCTATTGTAATTTATTTTTTTTAAATTCCACTGTAAAATAGCGCCAATGTTTTATTACGATTTCTATCCTGAAATTTTCTTGATTAAATTGCCGAAACGAGATAAGGATTCTGTTGATAGATAAATTGTTGTTTGATGCCGATCCAAAATATCGACTTTGAAGACTTTGAAGCTTCAGACATCTTCATTGTGTAACACTTTCCGGGTATTCCATTACATCTACTTTTATCCACATCAATCTCTATTGTGTTTTCATCACGTTTTTACGGTAATTTATATCTTTTTTTATATGTTAGAAAATCATTTACATTCATTCATATTATATAATAGTTTAAAGTATTCTTTTTAATAAAAACGTATTAATTTACAAAATATTTTGATAAAAATTATATGTAATAAATTATTAAATTACAAATATACCATTTTTAATACATATATTTTAATTATTAATACGATTATGTTATTATAATAATTAAATCTAAGATAATATATTGATGTAAACGCACATCGTTTAATTCTAATTAAAATGCAAAATCGAAATTTTGATCCGATTAAACGACATTTTTTACAAAGCTTATTCAAGCTCACTTTATTTACAATTATTTAAATATTTTGAAATGCCTATTTTATACATTTTTTATATTCTTATATAATGTCTTATTATTTTATTTCATATTTAGTATTAATATTTGATTCGAATAGACGAAAATTTGAAAATTAATTAAAGTACAGAAATAATGTTTATAACAGAATCATATTTGAACGTACATACGATGCGAATACTCTGTAAAATATTAATATTTCAGCTGAAAATTAATATTTTCATGATGAAAATTAATTTTAAAATTTCTTCATATAAATATATATATACTCTATTGAACGTATATTTTGGCGTGATTAATTTGTTAGTCGGATTGCAAACTGCGCGAAAGCCTTTTCGACTAAAGTGCGGTCTTGTCGAAATCAGAAACCGGAAATTCGTTGGACCCAACGTTGATTCAAAACATACAAGATAATGCAGATGGTTCGTTTGTCAAATCGTGTTATATATCGCACGGTGATAAATTTCATTACCGTCAAAATTGCTTTTGAATCTGTGATGTATTATGTATATTTATATTAAAAGCATATAATTTATTTTCATCTTTATAATATACGTATATATCTGTAATCTTTATCAATGTATGAAATAAATTTTTATTATATTTTATTATTAATGTCAAAATGGTTTTAGATGTTAATGTTGACTATATATTTAAAAAATATATTTTAATGTAATAAATGCAAGCTTTAGTTAAATTTTGATGCACAATTTTAATATTAGATCTACCGGATATCATCAAAAATTATATAAATATTTAAAGTAAGAAATGCAAGCTTTATTTAAATTTTGATGTACAATTTGAATCTTAGATCTAACATATATTATTTTGAATAAGTTCTGCTGATTTAAATGAAATTAATATTTAATATTTTTTATTAAATATTGATTTAAGATTTATACAATATTTAGTTTTATAAAAAATAGAATAGAAAAGAATAGAATTATTAAAATAGAATAGAATTATCTATTTTAGTTTTTATAATATTTTCACAAAATTAAAGTTAATTATATTTCGATAATTAAGAATATTTTTTAAATATAAAATCATAAATATATTATATTTGTGAAATAAAAGATTTTTACCACAAATTAAGCTTTATATATAAAATATATTAAAATGAAATATAAAATGATAAATTGAATAAAAAATATAAAAATAATTATTATAATATATAGTTATGAATTAAACAATAAAATATACACAAATATTTAAATATTTTTTTTACTAAATCATTTGTAATGAATTAAAATTTAATTATATATAGTGTTTAAAGATCTTTAAGTCAAGATGCATTTCTGTAATAAAAAAAAATAATATAACCCTTTTTGATAAATCAAAAATTAATCTGTTCGATGAATAGGGGTTGATTTAAAAAACGTTTAAGGATCTTTATGACAGAATGCACTTTCTGACAAATCAAAATTTTATACATATATATATATATATATATATTGTTTACTGTTCTTTTTATATATAAAGATGCAAAAGGGTTGTAAAACGGGGGTTGTTGTAAAGGGGTGAAGATGCATGCTGCGGTCCGTTCGACTGTCATGTTGTGAATCGCGGAATCATATTAATGGTATCGATTCGGGTGAGGGTGGAGCGCGCGGCCGCGCGGGCGCCCGGGGCTCAAGGGGCGCGGGGTCGAGGGACGACGGGGGCGCACGTTGGGGGCGGGGACTCCGACTGGGGCGCCGCGCCCCGCGCAATGGGCCCCAGGCCGTCGCGACGAACGCATCCCTTTCGCGCGATAACCGAAAACAACCCTCTCAAAACATCAACATTGCCCATTCATAAATAAATAATAGAAAAAAAAAAGAAGGAAAAAACGATAAACTTTCTAATTGTTAACAATTTTATTAACATTGAACGCGCGAGTGAAATTATTTACAATAAAAATAAATAAATATATATATATTAATAAACAATAAATAAATATAAATTATGAACGATCAAATTTCGATTGATATTAATATATATATATAATTCAAAAAAAAAATTTTTTTTTTGTAAAAACAAAAACAAAAATAATTATTCAGTTTTATTGAATTTTATTTATTTATATTTTTTAAAAAGTAATTTTTTCGTTTAATCGACGACGTTTTTGGACGTCAGACATTTTAAAATACACCATCAATAGGTAAACAAATAATTTTTTTATAATTAATATATATAAATATACATCGTTGAAAATGAAAATGTCGTAAGTTTTTTTTAAAAAATAAGAATTTGTTAAAAAATATAAATATATTTAAATATTTAAAAATATATAATTCGTAAATATATAAATTTAAAATGAAAAAAAATATTATCATAAATAATATGTTTTTATATACTTACCGTTTATTTGACTTGCTTTGCTTTCATTTTCAACCGATAACATATCAATGTTTTTTTTTAATGAAAAAAAAAATATTTTTAATATTTTATTATGTAATAAAATATTTACAATAATATTATGTCGACGATGATTTGAGTCCATTCTACGTTGTTTACTTTTTTTATATATATTTTCCATTCACACGTCATTTGTACATGTGTATGTAAATACCGCTGGCATTACATAATGTTTTCGTTTTTCAACCCCCGTTTCATCCTTTCCGTCATCCTAAGGGTTTTTCCTGAAATTCACCATTAGATATTTACACGAAAATGTGTCAATATTTAATTTGACATTATTGACACCTGATATAATATTGATACAATTAATTTTATATTATCATATTTTTATTATTGTTATATCATAGAAAAACGAAGGTCAAAATTATGATATATAATTCATAAATAAATATATATATATATTAATATAAAATAATATTTTATATTATATCTAATTTTATAGTTCAATAATTTGATCCTGAAATATAATATAGTTACTTATTTAGATAATAATATAATTATTTTTTTATTTAATTAAATTAATTTATTTTAATTAATCAACTTTTTGGAAATAAATAAAATATATAACAATACTTTTGGGAAAACTATATAGCGATAAATTAGACGTAATTAGAAAAACATTGCGTGTACACTGATATTACATATCATTACATAAACATAAAATGCGTCAAATTTATCATAGAACAAACAATTTTATTTCAATTCAATCATTTTATATTTAAAACACGTCTTAAATATGAAAGTTTAAATTGAAGTGAAAAAAAATTTTTTTTTTTATACATAGGATACGTCGAATCGTTTATTACGTTATATGCTGCGAAAACATATGACCTTTCGTATTGAGTCGTAATTAATGTATTTTATACACGAATTTTCACCGGCTTATATTAAATATATATAATATATAATAGCAGAAGTGCCAAAAAATATATGATGCGAAAACTTGTCATCACGTGTTAGTGGCGTAAATTTCATTACAATAAATTACTGTTCGTGTAAATACCGAATAATGTATGGAATAATTCCATATAACCGACGAATGGAATTGAGCATATAACCTTCTTAATATACAATATATATATATATATATATATATATATATATATATATATATATGAAATTTAATATTCAAATTTATGTATTATATAAAACGTTACGTACAATTTTCCCGCGATATACGGACATTTAATTTTCTATTATAAATTTATTTAGATTTTTATTTTATTACTATTCGTGTTATTATAGATGTATGTGTATGTGTTTTTTTTATTATTAATATTTACTGTCAGTGATTTATCGTATTGTATAAATTATGTTTTAAAAGTTAAATTATTGATTTATAATGATGGTTATTATTGTATTTTTTTTTCTTTGATATCGAATAAATGCTGGTGATATAATTATTTTAATATATAGAATGTGAAAGTTTGATTTTCTTTTAATATAGTAATTTATAATATATACAATATATAAAC
The DNA here is from genome assembly GCA_024500535.1 of Leptonema lineaticorne. NCBI lineage: Eukaryota > Metazoa > Arthropoda > Insecta > Trichoptera > Hydropsychidae > Leptonema > Leptonema lineaticorne. Next base: position 4,535,298 of record JANIJI010000021.1, read on the forward strand.
ACGGATTTATTTACATTATAATTACTATGAAAAAATGTGTTTTCTTCGAATATATATAATAGATTTTTAAATAGCATTTAAGGGTATTTTATATTAAAAAACGACATTATAGTGTTGAAAAATAGAGAATATTATTGAATTTGATCGTCAAAACTTAGCTAAAAACAAATGTTTGGATCTAATTTGAAAAAAGGTTTTTTCCATGTGTAATCATTAATTACTTATTAAACATATGTAAAATGTTTTAAGCACATAATTTTATTAAATTTAAAAAAATATATTGTGATATTAAAATCTTGACAATTCAATTTCAAATGAAATATTCGCAGATGTTTTCGCAATTTGAATAATGGATTTGAATCCTATTTCAAGATTTCACTCAAGCTTGCATTTCTCTCTTATATAATAATAATAATAATAATAATAATATGTAAAATCTGAAAAGAGAAGTAGAAAGTTAAAAGTACAATACTTTTAAAATAAAGTAACTAAATTTTATATTAAGTCTTTCATACGTATAACTTTAAAACTTTTACATTAATTATAAATGAATTTGATTAAAAAAACAATATATCAATTCTCATTAATAATCAATAAATCGACAATTTCATATTGAAAATAAATGCATTTTGACACCTCATGGAATTAAAGGTGGGGGGTGATAAAAAAAATAATAATAATACGCAAACAATAGCGATGACAAAACGAAAGGACCATCGCATCACTTGACCCGGTCTCAGTTTAAAACCCTCCCCTATTGTTATAAAGGGATTATTGGGCAAATTTATGCAGTGTTTGTCGTGTTAAGCACTGACCCCATCCCTTATTATTGCCTGACGTGAAAGCCCACGTTCACAATAGCGCATAATTAACGCGCGGGGGTTAATTGTAATTGAAAGCTTAATGAGCTTTTACTCGACGCCAGATTTCCGCGTACGTTGAATTGAGCGACCGAAAAACACTTTTGATTTTTTAACCCACGCCATATATATTTATAAATAACTTTCTATGAAATTCATTTATATATATATATATATATATATATATATATATATATATATATATATATATATATATATATATATTTATTATATGTTATATAAAGATACTATAATTACTATAATTTATAAATAGTAAAACGATCACGCAGTCGCAATATTGTATCAAAGTAGATTAACATCGTTTACTATTATCCGCCATAGTAAAAACAGAATTTAGGGTGATCGAAAGGCGAATGTGAAAAAAAAAAGCATAGAAAACGAAAGAAAATAACTCTCGCTGAGTTTTTCTTTGTATAAACGGAAAATATTAACCGCTGAAAATTTTCACGGTGAATATATGTAGTCGAATTTAATTTAAGTCGAAATAAACGACGCGCAAATAACGAGTTGACGGCGTTCACGATTGAACTTTTGCCCACTTTAAGCGTCGTCGATAATGTTAATGGATTTAATTTCAATCGATTCATCGTCTCGTCTTGTTTATAAAAAGCTCATTTTACATTATATATATAATATAAATGCATATTTTTATAGTAATTTTCGTTGAAGTATGTTTTATGTTCGTATTGTTAAACTTTTCCATTTGACTCTCGTTAATACTTAGAGATATTCTGATCAATCACTACTTATAAAATATAATATCAATTTTATATTTATATTAATTCAAAACTTATTATAGAAATAAATTATAATTATTATTAAAAAAAATATACAAACAATTTTTGAATTAAGAAATATATAAAGACAAATATTTGATTTAATAAATGAAATTTAACCACTGTCTTTAATTCATTAAATCTATTCAAATTTAAAAGAGTTAAAATTTTGTTCAAGACTATTAAGTTTTTTTTTCACCTTTATAGGAAATTTTATTACAAAACGTAATTTCAATATTTTTCCTAGGCTTTATTAAAGTCTAATCATCTAAATTTTGTAATAATCATCATTAATTTATTATCATTATGTATTAAAAAAAAACATAAATTTCATGCAATACATTAAAAAGAACAATCGATTAGCAAACAGCCTTAAAAAATCAACTGCAAAGGTGTAAACGTTAACCCAAAATAAAAAAATAACCGTATATTTTTTTTTGATATTTCGCAATGGGGTTATTTCGGGGTGTGGACCACACGCATTTCAGCAATAATTAACCCTCGCGTGACGTCACCTATGGGATTTGAACCGAGGCTTTCGATTATTCCGGTGCGTTTTTGCACACCGACATAAACATTCCGTGTTAAACACTAACACACCGTCAAAATAATAAATAGTAGTAGATGGGTTCACATTTGACCTGTGGATATTTCGCGTGCCTTAACAAAATGGTTAAATCGTAGAAAGGGGGGGTTGCTAAAAGAAAATAAAAAACCGCATAACATGTCAAGGTCTTGGGGTCAAAATAGATTTTATATATAAATATATATATATATATATATATATATATATATATATATATATATATATATTCGCGTTAATCTTAATTTGACATCTCTTTCTAGTAACCATCCACGATCAGATTATAACTATTTCCGAATTTTCTTTGTCTTATAAAATATTTTCTATTTTATAATAAAAAATGTCAATATTATACATATAAAATGCTTATACCGGTGCAAGGTTCGTAGTGGTGTAACATTTATTTTTTGTCAAATACAACTTTATTTCAAAAAAATATAAATCCTAACCATGCTAAGATTTATTTATTACTATATGATTTCATGTAAAATATTTTAGCATTTACAATTCCATTTTATTTCAATTTTCTTCGATTCTGACAGATGACTTCTTAAAGTACGGCTAATAACACGATTTACCATAGTTTTCACCTGTAAAATTTTAACTCAACAAAATATTACTTTTCTTTACCATAATTATATATATATATATATATATATATATATATATATATATATATATATATATATATATATATATATATATATATATATATATATATATATATATATATATATATATATATATATATATATATATATATATATATACGATTCTAAATTTAATAATCATCATTTTAATTAATTAGAATTTATTATTTATCCTTTGTTTTATTTTCAAATGTTTTTTTTACACTTTTTTAACTTTAAATGCATTTTAATAAAAATCTGATATATAATATTTATTTTTATGCCGTAAATATTAAATTAAAATTTTTCTTTTATATTTGTTAAATATATAATAAAAACATATGTACTTCTAATGATCTCATACTAATTTTTATTATATTATAAATATATTCATATATATGATATAATTAAAAGATTGAATTTGATTAAAGTTTTACACGTTTTTCATAATTAAGAAACATAACGCTTTTCTTTCGCGATTTTCATCGAAAGCACCCTTTCCGTTCGTCGCGTTATTTCGAATAACGGGGAGGCAATGAGGCGTTTCGTTAAGGGATGAAGGGTGGATGGCATTAGTCGTAATAAGCAAAGTTTTAATAGGCTATAAAAATATTCTTCAGTTTTGCGACGAGTGTAGAAAACTTGTTCGAATATTATAAAGCATCGTCACTATTATAGAAACAAAATCGAGTCGTATACCTGCGATATAAATAATTATGCCATTCGCGAGAATGCGCTTAGAGAAAAAAAAATGAAAGTGGAAAAACTTGGCATTTTCCTATGATTTATTAACGTCAAACCGAAAGAAGTAGCAGTTTTTCTTTTTACTGCTCAGTTCGTCGTTTAATTGAAGTAGTCTTTTTATAGTTATTCGTTCGATATGAAGTTTTTGAACAATTTTATAATTTTTCTTTATTTTATGTATATATATATATATATATATATATATATATATATATATATATATATAGATATATATATATATATAGATATACGAAATTTATTTTCATATATTTGTAAAAAAATAACATTTTTTTAAATGAAAAAAAAATAATGCATAAAAATATAAATTGCTACATTTATAAAATTGCGTTGTATATGGGCACACTACATTTGGTATTGATATTTTATATATAATTAAATTGACTAAAACTGGATTTAATTACCGCATTAAAATATATCTATAATATACAGGGCTCTAAAAAATATATATTTTATTTTATTATTAAATTATTTTTTTAATAATATTAAAAGCTTATTTAACTTGAATATATTTAAAAAGATTAAATCTATTTATAATTATTATATATCTGAATATTTTTTCTAGAATATTATAATTTTAATTAATTTTATTCAAAAATCATATCATTATATTTTAATATTTTTTTGGATATAATTTTGTAAATAAAAATATATTCCAAAAATAAAAATCTTGAAATTTAACATAAAATGTCAATTAATATAACTTCTCTTATATTATATAAAGATATTTTATTTTACTTATATACATATTTTCAGAACACAATTGATATTAAATGCGATAATTTATTTTAGTCCAATAAAAATCAATTTATCCACAGTTCCATCAAGATATATATATATATATATATATATATATATATATATATATTAATATTTCAATTCGTACAAAAATAGAAAAGCATAATTTCGATAAATATTACGAATAAATTATATGAAATAGCATAAAATAGTACTAATTTGTTATTTAATAAAATAAATCCAATACAAGATGCCAATCTTATTCGAACCGATATACGTATATATTTTCATGATATCGCACTTTTATCAAGATCTATTCCGTTTTCCCACCCTTACACCCTCTAACCCCCTATCGTATAAGCTTATATTTTTTCTTTTTTTCCAAAAGAAAATAAATTCGACATGCGGGCTCTATTTCGCCCGTAGAAAAATAAGAAAATTCTTTGGAGAGAGATGCGCTAGATTAACGACAATCACGTACGCTAAAAAGAATACACCCTGTATAATGTGTGTGTGATATGTTTACATGTGCGCATTACTATATAAAATAGCGGAAAAAAAACTCTAACTGTTTGCTAATTTATTACTGCGGACAAATTTTAAAAGCTTCTCTCACTAAGCTCACGGCGACTGGAAAGGTCGGTGTCATAAAGTGCTTTCGAAAGTATTCAAATTCCAGCTTAATTCTAAATTTAGATTTAAAAATAAAAAAAAAATGTCGACGAGATCGCTGAGTTGGAAAGTAAGTCGAATATTTCTAAGTGAGATTCGTTATTTTTCAAAAATATTATCTATTCTAATTGTTTGTACGTTTTTTTGTGTCGTCTTGTATATTTTCTAGAAAAAAACTTTCTATTTTATTTTCTATATAATAAAATATATAATCTAAAAATTTATTGCTACATATTTTCAATATATTTAAATATTTTATTATGTAAAATAAATATCATTAATTTAAATATTTTATTATATAAAAATTATTTCACATATGCTTAATTTAATTTGCACAAAATTCTCACAGATATCTAATTTAAATATAGTACAAACATTTCATATATATATTATGTAATATTAAAATAAATTTCAAACACATATTATAAAAAATATTAAAATTCACAAATAAATAATCATACACGATTAATAATATGAAATAATTTGGATACATAAATCAATTAGAAAAAAGCTTTTTAATAATTAGTATCATTCAATTAAACGTTATTTATAATAATATGAATTAAAATAATATTTATTAAACGATCGACATATTGCGATTAAAATTTAACATGCAGTAACAACCATCATTCGACACTTTCGTCGGAATTAAATCGGATTTAATCGAATATATTCCGATCGCATTATTATTGTATTGCAGCCGATTCAATTTCGTGTGCACGTTCTATTAATATTTAACAAAAGCTCGTCTGTTCGGGGTTAGTTTTAATTAGAACACAGCCGACGGAATAATTTTCCTATAAAAGCGTCGGAAAAACCGACCTATCCTATTAGGAAAATCGCTACGTTTGCGCGCCGAAAAACGTTTCAATTTTCGCGTAATTCCGATTTTTCGTCTTTTTTTTCACATACTTTCTAATACTGAAAATTTTATTATTTAATTATATTCTGTCAAAATGGTTGCATTTGAAAATTTCGAATTTAATATAATTTCGTCGAATGTGCTTTAACTTCAGAAACACTCATAAAATAGCGTTTCCTTTAAAAGTTAAAACATTACACGACTTTAACATTTCATATCATAAAACGCCAACTCGATGTCGTATTTGTAAACTTAATTAAAATTTATTATATAATATATACAAAATTGTGTGTGTGTGTGCATTTTTCGTTAAGGAAAATTCCCAGAACATCGGTTGGGATGGCAAAAAATGAAAATAAAGCGTGCATTTATAAATTGATGACCGTTCATTATAAAGTCATAAATTGTCATAAAATGGTGAAGGAAACTCAAAAAGCGTTTTCATGGACATCATAAATTTCAATATAAATAAAATTATATCGTTAAAATCACCTAGAATAAAGAAAAATATGTTTTATACACATATAAAAATATATAAAAATTTATGAAAAATAATTAATTAATTATTTTTTTATGATTTCAATATTAATTATACTATAAAAATATTTAGTTTTATATTATATATCAAAATTTTATATAAAAATCGAGTGCAAAACTGACGACTCACCCCTTGTAAAACAATAAAATTCGATTAAAAGACTCAGAGCCCGTCAAATCAGTAGCGTCACCTATTTATTTTTAGAATTATAATTGAAAATAAAATCGATTTCTACAAAAAAAAAACACATATGAAAAATTTACATATAAAAAATTCTTATCTTATTTTCACCGAAATAAACATCGAGAGGTTTTCTTTTTTTTTTGTTTATAAACGTTCGTGTCTTATTTTTATTTTCATCCCGAATATACAATATTTCCATGTTTATTTATCAACTTCGCCCTTTTATTTTCGAACATTCCGATTGTATATTATTAATAGAATTTTTCCACGTTTTTATTTTATACTATAATATATATTATATGATATATATATATATATATATATATATATATATATATATATATATATATATATATATATATATATATATATGGTATATCAACTTTTCACAACATATATATTTTTTAATATTCCAGAGATTATATTAACTAAATTAAAACAATTATTTATATATACATATATATATATATATATATATATATTTATATATATATTATAAATATAAACGTATAATAATATTAATAAGAGTAAGTGTACAAGTGGCTTTTTTGATTTATTGTATGACCGCTTGCTAATTACTACGAGAGGCGTAATGGAATTAACACGGAGACGCGTAACGACTTTCACAACTTTCTCCGTCCATTTTCTCAGACAAACACAGCCTTCGTTTTTATAATATAACTATGTGCGTTATATATATATATATATATATATATATATATATATATATATATATATATACAGAGTGAGTCGATAGTATTGGACGTTCAATATCGCATTATAGTATTAATTTCTTAATGCTATTTTTTTCTGAAAATATATGATTCTAATTGATTGTTTTTTTTTAATATTAATAACAAAGATATATATAAAAATAAATTTGATATTTGAAAATGTTATTATGTTAAAAAAAATTGAATGTTTAGTTTGAATTTTTGACATTAAAGCATTGTTTTTCTCTATATAATTTGATTTTAAATATAAATGTCTTCTTTCGTTTGTTAATTAAATTTGAATAAAAATGAATTAATTTAATTTATATATTAAAAATTGAAAAAAAAATTAAAATTAAAATTTTAATTATATCGCTAATGTTTTTACATTATTAAATTAATATATATATATTAAATATTAAAAATTCTAATGAAATTATTCATAATTAAAATAAACCGAGATTCACCTCACGATGATATTTTTTTTTCATCGTCAAAAAGAAAATAAAAGACTTTGTTGAGATTGCATTCAGTGTTTGTATACGAAGAAGGCAAAATAAATAATCGTCCTTAATGAGCAGAAAGCCAACTACGCCACTGACTTTTTCATATCATTTTCGCGAAGATATAACACTAAGATAACAGTACGCAAATATAATATTTTCTTATTATTTCATATATAAATATAAAAAAAATATATTAACGTACTATAAAATATTAAAATATATATTAATTTTTAATGAAATAATATATATGTATATATATTAAATGTAATTATTTTAAATTCTTAATATAATAACTAACACGTTCGTTTGTTTACTTCAATACGAGCAATATCTGCATATATAAACTATTGTAATGTAAATAATACATATGTACCATATGAAATATAATATATAGGCTTTCGGGGTAAAGGCGAAAGCACACAATGCCACCTACGACACAATGCGAATAGTACATGCATATGTATATATATAAATATATATACAGGGTTGTACGGCATTATGTAGCTGTCAAGTTAATTGCTTCCCTTATTGGTAACAATCTGCGATAATTCTCGACAGCTTTGTCAACTTTTATCGCTCGTTTTTGTCGAAATCGTGCCAAAGACGTATCTGGGTCATTGAATTTTCGCTATATAACAAAAGTAAAGACACGCCACTGTTTTCTATGATTATGTACAGGAGATTTTATTTTTTTTTTGCTATTTATTAATGGAACGTATATCGTTCTTAATCAAACTTACCTTTTTGACGTTTCAATATCAAAATGTTTTTTTTTATATATAATTAATAATACTTAAATCATAATTTTATTCAAAAAATTAGCAAGACCTGATGGATATAAAAATGACATCATATTGATTATATATAACTTCAAACTATATATTTTTTTTAATTTAATCATTTTTCATTATTTTATTTAAGTAATTAACTAGATTTGTTTATCTACATTGAAATGTTCAAAATATGACAGAAAGTTGGACGTAGAACTGACAGTTTAAATATTGCGTTAAATTAAAGTAAAGATTTTTATCTCGAATGAAAGGTTTTGACCTAAATAAGGCTGACACGTTACTAAAAATTATGATTTATATCATGAAAATCCACTGTGAAAAATAGTAATAAAACTATGTCATATTACTAAATTGAAATTCAATAACTCATTACATTTTACATGATTTTGTGTAATATATATGAATGTCTGTTTGTATATATACGATTTTTTCAAAAAAGAAGGATTTTTGATTTGAAAAGAATTTTATTTATATACTAAACATTCAATATAATTCAAAAATTTTACCAACGTATTAGCCATTTTTCCAGTATTAGTGAATTTTGAATATAAATTAACACTGCAAATGACTCCTCAACCTCCATATTCGCCAAAAAAATCCCTTATTTTATCAGTATAGATAATATTAACAAGCATCACTGAAATAGCTCAAAACTATTCTAAAGATCCAATTCCTGAAATGTTTTTAGTATTGAAATAAAGCCATTACATAAATGTACTAATATCTAATGAGGATAATATCAATGTAGATAAATATTATAAATAAAATTTGTTACACAAAATTAAAAATTTAAGTTACTTATTGAATATAGTATATTTATTCATATATATGTATATATATATCAAAGTCAGCATTTTAACTGAATAGCGTATATTATATAATAATTGCAAAATTGTCATTTCGACGCCGATAAATCGATCCGAATGAATATATTGTACATTTTGTGCACTTAGTTTTCGACATTGTTGCGCAATAATATAACGAGAGCGATTTGCTCGACGTTTCCCTATCTAGTGTTTGTTACGTTTCGAGTCACGATAACGTGCACATGTTCCCCTACGCCGTCCGACTGCGTTCTTCGGTCATCGGTTTTGGGGACGTTGCCAGAATTCGATTTGTGTCACACGGTTTCGAATACTAAGGCTTCCTTCCACGGTTTGTCTCTCGCGGTTAATTTAACCGCTCACAGTATATATATACATGTATAATATATATATATATATATATATATATATATATATATATATATATATATATATATATATAATATTAATTATACTGAGAAAAAATATATTATATATAACATTTTAAAATATCGTATAATTTCTTTAGTCCATTTTGAGAAATAATAAAAAAATATTTTACCTTAAAATCAATTCAGAACAGTATCGAATTACGTCATTAAAATAAATGCCGTATTATTATCATTCAATTTCATAATTATTTCAATATTGCAATTCAATATGGTTTTTTCCAGTATATTTTTTTGTATTATATATATATATATATATATATATATATATATATATATAATAAAAATATTTTACTGTAATATTTTTAAATGGAAATGCGAGTTATTTTTATAAGAGAATAAATATATTTTTATTTATTATTTTTATCACAGCCGTTGCCAATATTTTATTAGTCATTATTTTTTTTTTTATTTTTAAAAATGCTTAAACTCAGATTTGAATAATATAATTTAATATTTTATGATAATGTTGTAATTTTTTTTTACATTTATCTAGTTTTTTTAATACCAAATAAATTTGATTTATTTATTTTTATTATTTAAATACTTTTTATCATTCATATTTATTTTTTATCATATGTTATATATTTAAATTCAATCATAATTATAAATATATTTTTTTTATATTACAAATAAAATGTAAACAAATTTATAATATTTTTTCACAAATATGTGAGTCATTGACTTTTTCGCATTTAAAATAAAATTAAGTATATACATATAATTTCTCGATGATTAGAATCTAGAACTCGTTAATAATCAATTAATTCTGCGAAATATATAAATTTATATTAAAAAAATATATATTATTTTATACAATATTAAACTCAAAACACTTGACATTACAATTAATAATACTTGAATAACTTTTCACCGATCTCATTAATTTACGTCTTTTGATTCAAACGATAAAATACGTCCTTAATAATAATTAGTCATTTAGAGTACAAAAAATGAAAATAAAAGAGAGAGAGAGAGAGAAATTAAAAAAAAACAGAATATAGCACAAAATTTTATTCGGAATTATTTATTTATATAATTTTTCGACTTTAAATCTGCATTATGAACGGATCGTATCATATTCTATTATATTATATTATATTACACTTGGCAAATTATTTTCATAAATAAAGAAGACAGTTCTCGACGTTTATTGAATGTGAATAGTACTCGGAGGAAAAAAAATGGAAGCTTTTCGCGCAAAAGCGAAACTTTTCTAATTTAAATAAAAATTTCCAGTGATTTTTTTTCTTTCATTATATAATATAATGGCGTGTGTCATATTATGGTAGTTTGACTTCCTTTACAATTTTTTTTCATTTGCATTTTATATCATTCTTGAATTTTTCATAATAATCACATTTTCGTATTAAAGTTCTTTCTTCGCCATATTATATTTGCTTTTTAGTGCGATTAAAATATTATAATATATTATATGATTTTATATACGATTATATTTAATAGTATAATAAACTTATAATTATATTCATATAATATAAAAATATTGTACTGAACGATGATTTTTATCTTTCATACAAATATAATTAAATAGATTTTAATTATTTTTATTATACATATAAATTTTTAACATCCCTAATTATTTCAATAGTAACTTTTTATTATTATTTTTTTTACTTAGTAAATGTAATAAAAAAATATTTACATTATTATTTAATATTTTAAATCTTTCACGAATATTTTATATCATTCATAATTAAGAATATATTTTTTGCAAATAAATATTCTAAATTCTCTATTTTTTAAGATAATAATTTGATGTTGAAAATTCATTATTTTTAGAATTTAAAATAATAAGATTGTTTGCAACTTTTTCAAAAACTCTAACTTTACATTTTTATAATACATTAAATATTTATAAAAATAATTTCAACTAATTTATATATAAAAAAATTATACTTATACGAAAAAAACGTAGTATTAACTCACAAATTATGACAAACACTTTAGTAACCTTTTTTTCGTTTTGGCGCATTGATACGAGAGCTTAATTTTTCTTCCCACCTTTATTACTATTATTATCATTATTATTATTATTATTAAAATAATATTTCTTACTTTAGTTTCGTCATTTCGAGCACGTCATTCCTTTATATTACATTATAGGAAAGTCGTTCTTTTTATTTTTTCACACGAACCGTTGTATCAAATTATTTCTTACATTTTTCCGTTTGACACTTTAATACAGCTCCGGGCATGCGATCGTAAATTAATGTATTTCTGCTTATATATATATATATATATATATAGTTTTTTTTCTTTTTCTTCGCCGTATTTTCAACAATAACGGAGCTTAAAGGAAAACTGTTTCGGAAAATTTGAGTCGCAATTTGTGTGTTGGTAGCCAATTTGCCTCTAATAGTCTTTATTGGATTCTTTATGTGTGTGTGCGTTTGTTTTTATTTGAATTTCGTGATATGTGTATATTGACCAATTTTACGATACATTGACTTTAATTGGAGGCTCTTTTGTTATGTCGTGTGTTTTATTACACGTTATGAAATTGGTGAAAACGGGGTCATCATGGTAAATTGAAATATTTATGTTTCATATGTAATCTCGCCAGAATGCTTTCGAAAGTTTTCGAAATAATATTGTTCATTATATTATATACATATGTGTATATTATACATAATTTATACAAGTTTCGCGTAAACGCTTATAGAATGACCCGTTTCCTATCGTATGTTCGTTTTTATATACATTATATTTTATCGAGTTTTCAACGGTAGAAATTGTTATTAAATATGATTTATTAATAATGTTTATAGAATTTTTGTTTCAATATGAGTTAATTATTTATTTGTTATTCTGTTTTGAATATTATATCTTTTTCATGTATACAATTATTATTTTTAACAAGCAATATAACTTTTTTGGTTATTAGATATATAATTAAATTTATAATGAGTTGCAGTTCAATTAAATTTTGAACTTAATAATATTTTTTTAAAGTTTAAAATTATATCTTACTATGCATGTAATTTATTATACATACATATATATATATATATATATATATATATATATATATAATAAAAATAATATTTTGAATCAATTTCTAACTATTAAATTTATATTTAAATATTTCATTTCAAAAAAAAACAAATTGACTGAATATATAAAATGATAATTCTATACATATAATTGCTTTAAATTTAAATGTACACTGTTTATATATTATATAATATATAAAATAATTCATCTATTTAATAATTTATTTTTGAGCACAAATTATATTGCAGTATTTTTTTTTCATTTTTTTTAAATTTATAAAATTGTAGATAATTTATTCATCTTCATAGAAATTTTATAAAAATATGGAAAATTTTAAAATATAATATAATATTTAAAATTTAATTTTCTACGTATAAATATTATAATTTATCAATTTTAACGATTTGAAACACGATCAAAACGAATAATTTTTATTTTAAATTATATAATGCTTAGAAAAATACAAAATGAAAGGTCGAAACAAAGAAACGCAACCCTCGAGATGAAATAAAACAGCGTGGATTCTTGAAACAATTCTATTCGAAACTAACTTTAAACAAAATAAAACCTTAGAAAACGAATGATATCGACTATATCTATATATGTATATATACATCAAATATATATATATATTTTCCAGACTCGCTTTTAAGTATTTTAAAACAAATACAAATTGTTTTACTTGGCTTGAAATCGAACAGAGAGAAAGAGGAACTTCATCGAGGATAATTGCGAAGCGCGAAAACGGCGCCCGTATAAAATTTGCATATTTTTATCTAAAAGTTAGCAAGTCAAATTAGTCGGTGCAAAGTTATTCGATTGAAGTGCATTTCGAATCCTTTTGAAACGGCCGTTAATTTAACGGAAAGTGATGTCGAAACGAGAGGAAAGGATAAAAAAAAGAGACAATAAAAAAAACCTTATATATTTTATTTTTAAATCTAACATTTATATTAGAAATATGAAAAGGATTAATTGAACAAAAATTATTATTCGTACGAATATTTGGCTAAAATTAAATTTAAACTCTCGATTCTCGTTTATATTAAACGTGTATTTATAAATCTAACGATTTATTTTAAGCTAAATGTCGAATTACGTTTTAAACGTATGTTAAAATCAACTGTTAAATATGCATATATTTTATTACTGACTTGTCACTATTTTTAATGATAATTACAATGTATCTCATATTTATATAATTCAATTTTTTTTTGTATTTATGATTTGATTTACTTTTTTAGAAATCTAAATATTTTAGTTATAATATAAAAAATGACAATATTTATTTTTCAAAATGAAAGTTTAGTAGAAAATATTAAATTTGAATAACACATATAAATTTTTATCTAACAAAAGACAAAAAAAATATTTAAGAATAAAATCGATAAATTTTTAAGTTTATCCGTTTAAAAAAGTTGTTTTAAAAGTCAGAAATTCTGAACTGCTGAAAGTAAGCGATTTTTATATCATTAAAATTGTTTTTCATACATTATATTATATATTTAACTGATCAATTTTTAATTATTTTTTTTTAATAAAAATCAAATTTAATTTCCGATATATACACATATATTTCGATGTGTAAATACATACAAACATATATATGTATGTGTGTAACCGAGACGATCTTGAATCAGACCAAATTGGCCGCCATCGTACTCCAACAATAATATATCACGGGAAAGCTTCATTTTTCATCTGTCGACATTGTTACTGGGTGAGAATGCGAACCGAAACCTGGAGGGTAGTCGATCAGACTATATTTTTTTCCACCCCTTTTCACCAAGGGATGATGACTGATACCCTTACATTCAAAGTGTTATTGCCATATAAGACTTTATTATAATGTAACGTCGTAACGGAATACTAGCATACTACGTGTAAAAATCGGTGTCGTTACTTTGCGACGTGAAATCGACACCTCTTTTTTTCCATCTTTTATTTTATTTTATTTTTTTTGTCATCCTAAGAAAAGCTCTTCAATCTCATCGAATGTATCAAATGACGACCATAGACGATTCTGAACATTTTGTTTAATATACTATATATACATTATATATATATATATATATATATATATATATATATATATATATATATATATATATATATATATATATATATATATATATATATATATATATATATATATATATATATATATATATATATATATATATATAATAAGGATAAGATTCGGATGTCAAGCGTTAGTAATAAAGGGTCTGAAGTGTATAAAAAAGGTATCGATTGATTCGGCATCCTACTCTTTAATGGTTCCTTCGGGCATAATTACTCCTTCAGGGAAAATTTCCAATATATATATATATATATATATATATATATATATATATATAAATGTATTTATATATGTGTATATCTTAGGGCAATGACTTTATATTGATGTATCGGATAACTACATTGAATATATTACGTTACCAAGTTTTATATTAGATACTCGATTTCGGTATAATTAAATAAAATTTAGAAAATCGCTTTACCGATATTTTGACTGATTGTCGTGAACTAAAATTACTATGAACCAATCGAAACGAATAAATTTTTTATAACTCTATTCAGTAATATTTGAAAATTTTGACGATTTAACAATAATTCTCAGAATATAATTTATATCCAATAAATTATGTATTACTCTACTTTCGTAAATTTAATGATCCAAATTTATTTTTTTTATATATAAATTCAATTTGATGAATAAAAGGGTAGATTTTAAGATTTAACTATAATCAAGAATATATTATTTATAAAAAATATATTCAAAATAAAAATAGTATTATTCGTTTAAACTTATTTATTCGAATATTATATACATTTTAAAGATATTTATAGAAATATTCAATACAGATCAAAGCGAAAACATTCCAAAAGATAAATTCCAGGGTATTTTTCTGTCTTTATGGTGAGCGTGCAGGTTGTACTGCAAAAATATCTTTTCCGTCATAAATCATAAAGTTTGTTTTGTTACGAAACAATACAAAACAAAGAAAAAAATACGCATATATTTCAGGTGAAAGTTGCGGAAAAACTTCGATAAGCAAAAATATAATAACGTTCATCCAAACGCGAGACGTTTATCCAAATATATATATATATATATATATATATATATATATATATATATATATATAATATATATATATATATATATATATATAATATATATATATATATATATATATATATATATATATATATATATACATTGATTAAGCTTCGATGACTGCACATTTGTGATTGAATATTTTCTAGAAAATCGATGAAGAAAAGGTAGTTCTTTCTGAAAGTATTGTGGAAACTTTCAGAATTGATTCCGAATTCGGCAACATAACAAAAAGGATTTTAATTAACGCGAAACACATACAAAACTCTCATTTTCACGCACCATATATATATATATAATAAGTAATTTATATATTATAATATTTATATAGCGAAACAAAAAATAAACAAACTGCCGGAAGTATTTCGTATTCATCATAAATTTAATTAAGAATAACAAATTTTGTATTTTATCCCGATAATAAGGAGCTCAATAATTAAAAGCCGATCTAAATTTCTACACGAAGCCTCATTGTCGCGCCAGCCTGAAACCGCTGTAGCCGACTCGGATCATTTTCGCGGCGAATTGTATTACGTTTTCCCTTCACGCATTTTGTTTCGCATCCCTTACCAAAAAAACAAAGAGTTAAATTTACGATACAACAACTGAAAATAATATATATATTACATAATATATATTTCGTATTTTGCGAAACTCGAATAATAATAAGCTAACAGACGAGCCATCGTTCATTTTCGAAAGTTTTGTATGGAAAATTTTCACCGCAACTTTTGCACAATATCGAGCTCGACAAAGCCAACAGAACAAATCATCATCATCGAGTTACCGCCCTTCCTTTACCCTACAAACCTTCCATCCCTTATATTATAATATAAACCGCGATATACAATATATTTCGCGCGAACATTGTAATGGCACTCGAATCGTAATATCGCAATATTAATAATTGCGTTTTTGTTTGCGCTTTTGTTGTATAACTTTGTTGTCCTGAAAGGAAAAAGCCCCTCGAAAAACCTCCTTGAACTCCTGCCGATTTTCACTTTCTCCCTTTGCCACTTGAAAAATTCGTATTTGTAAAGCGGCATAATTACATCGTAAAGTCTCTGAATCGAATCTCTCGTTTTATTTTTTCTCTCTTTTTTTTGTCGACTTGTTTCGAAAGAAAGTTGAAAAAAATATATAAATATATTTTCCATCGAATGTTCGGCCGACTTGGATAAACTGTGATCAGCCGGAGAAAATTTATTCAGATAAATAAAAGAGCGAAATCCTAGAAAAAACTGGATTTATCCAATCCAATTTTGTAACGATCGTAAAAATAATAGTAAAAAAGAGATTCGGGAAACTGTTTCCACATTGTTTATTTTAAATAACAGCGTATTTTTTCAAGAATTCTAATTTTCCATTCAATAATATATGTTATACAAATTGAATTTAAATAATTAGCATAAACATTTTCTTAGCTA
The DNA here is from genome assembly GCA_024500535.1 of Leptonema lineaticorne. NCBI lineage: Eukaryota > Metazoa > Arthropoda > Insecta > Trichoptera > Hydropsychidae > Leptonema > Leptonema lineaticorne. The sequence continues at coordinate 4,552,750 of JANIJI010000021.1, forward strand.
ACTCTTACTATATTATCGCAAATAATCATTGATCAGATTTTTTCGTATTACATAAAGACTTGAAATAATTGTAAATTATGCAAATTACTTTATATTGCTAAATGCGATTTAAATCTTTAATCTCATTTTCATTTTCTTGAGAAAATGAAATTTTTGGCATCAAACTCAACCGTTATTTTATATTTTTATGTATGAATTCCTATATTGTTCTTTTTAAGTCTACATCAGACTGGACAAAATTTCGAGGCCAAAATTTTCATAATGAAAAATCGTATATATTTAAATATATAAGAACAGATTTCAAAGACGAAACATTCTGCATTCGTTTTATAATATCTATATATATATATATATATATATATATATATATATATATATATATATATATATATAATATTATATAAATTTGCGACACAAATGCTGAAATATACTTTGGAATACAATTTCAGCTGTAAATGGCGAAAAACACGTACGTTTTTGACATTTCTTGTATTATAAATCATATCATAGAACGCAGTACGAAAGGCGAGTTTTTGAAACTCCATTATATCTCTTTTACGGAAAAATCTACAAAGACCGAGAGGAAAAGTCTGCTGGTAGTGAAAAAAGAAATATATAGATAAAGCTTACGGACAACGGAAAAATACAAAAGCATATTTTTCTGGGTCATATTTTGAGTGAAGAACACACAAACTAACACACACATATATTTACGAACAGATATCAAGCCGAATAGATTGGATATAGTTTTGAAGCTGAATGTTTGAAGATTTCTATCGCAAAACTTTGAACTCGATGAGCTTCCTTTCAAATAAATACTCGCAAAAAGTCTGCGGAATCCTTAAAAGATAGAATTTTATCGTCGAAATATTTTATTATTAAAAAACGATTTTAAATATTTTTTATTATAATTTTTGATCATATATTATATAAAATTATACATTTTTAAAATTTTAAAACCGATCAAAATAGAATCGTTTAACGTCGAAAGCTCGATAGGCTGCGAAGCTTTTTTTGTAATTGCATTCAATTTCGTTTTGGTTCAATTTTTTTGCTCTTCTTCTTTTTTTTTTGTTCTTCTTGTTCGAGCTTCCAATCCTATTACAGTGCTAGTCAATTCCGTGACCCGGAATCCCGTGGATGAAGTTTTAATTGGTAAAACCCGTAGTATGGGAGTAGAAGGCTTTCGAGGAAAACCAATATCACGTGAATTGTCTTCTCCGTAACGGTTGAAAACTCACCAAAGCATAAGTTGTTAAACCGAGTGCAAAGCTTTCTTCTTTACACATTACAAAAGTGAACTAAACATTATATATCATGTAATACATATATATATGTGTATGTAAATCTATAATTACATTTATTAGTGTAATACAAAAATTAAATTAAGTTATAAATTAAAACTGTCATATCTTTTAATAGTAATGTAGGTTTTTAATATTATATTTAGAATTTTTTTTTACTATATAAAATTTTCCACTATTTTTTAAATTGTAAAAAATATCTTAATTTTAAATATTTAAATTAAAAATAAAATTTACACTTTGAATTAAAAGTTGACTATTCAACCTTTTAAAAAATAAATCAGCGCCTCAAAATTCAAAAGAAGATTATTTCATCATAAATTCTTATATTTATATAAAATTTTACATAACTATATATTCTGGAAAAATTTTCAAATGAAAAGCTAGCTGTATTTTATGAATGAAAATTAAAAACGTAATATTACAGAATTTAAATCCGCAACTCGCTGCATACTTAATAAATATAAGATATATTTTATATATCACGGTTTATTATGTCAATTTAAAATATATTATATATAATAGCACAATTTTCTTTATTGAAACTTTACAATTTTCCTCGCAAATAAATCCGTCATATTTTTATAATTCAATCACGTCAAAAATATTGTTACGCCTATTTTATATATAAAATATAATCGTCGCAAATCTGATTCGTTTCTTTACAATGAATAAAAGTAATAAAAAAAAATTCACGGATCGACAATCGGCCACAGTTCGAATATCCCATTAAATTGTTCTAGTTCATCGGACGGATTCGACTTTCAGATGAAAAACGATGAAAATGCGAGAAAAATGGACTTTTTTCACTCCCTGTTATCCGTTTAAATCGACAATGAATCGCTGCATAGCGATAAATTCATATATATATATATATATATATATATATATATATATATATATATATATATATATATATATATATATATATATATTTATATATATATATATATATATATAATGAATTAAAAATTATATGAGATCAAGAATTTTATACTCATTATTTAAATGAAATATTATATAGATGGTTTTATTAAAAAATAACTAAATTATAATAAAAAATTACTAAGTCAAATATAATTTTATTGAAATTTAAAAAAAATATATTAGAAAATAACAGTATTTCCTTAAAAATAATTTCATTTTATTATGAATCATAATATAATATAATAAAATATTTTTTAATATAAGAAAAAATTTTCATTAATATTATGTATAATATTTACGTTTTATTACGGTATTAATTTTTATAAAACTGCAGCTAAAAATATGAATTTTTAGTTACAGCTTCATTCACGCGAAAATACGATGTACATATATATATATATATATATATATATATATATATATATATATATATATATATATATATATATATATTAACATTCAAAACATGTATTTTAATTTGTTTTTTTTTTATAAAAATTCTATCATGCAATTAGTTATTTTTAAAATATAGTCCTTTATTTAACAAAAATACATAGTATAACTTTTAATTTTCTCGGCAATAATATTGTCATAAAAATATTTAATTAATAAATATATAATTTATATCAGTTTTAATATTGATTTATATATATATATATATATATATATATATATATATATATATATATATATATATTTTAAATTTCTGGTACGAATTGTCGTTTTTCTTCGATAATTTTAATTCTATAGCGGACTTCATATAATTAGAAATATATCGCTTTTTCTTTGAAAAATTTATATACGCTCTAGAAAATATCTAAATAATTCTTTTGTGTTACATTCTATTTCTGAATATATTTGTCAGCACATCGAATATCTTTATACGGTATAAAATTCGCCGATGGTATACGACTTATGTAATACAACCTCCAAAAAAAAAAACGAGACATTTTCCTCTTTTTTTCCCTCCCTTTTGTATTCGACTTGAGAGTAAAAAAAAGAAAAGGGTATTTGGAAACGACATGTAAAGTTTGACATTACAAAACTTTTATTTGTGTCGACTATTTCTAGTCTGAATTGTAAATAAATGAAACCTTAGTTAATTTTCAATATGTTAAATGTCTGTTTTTATTTTTATAATATTTATAAAATCATTTTCGGTTATTAAAATATTGAAATGAATTCTAAAATTAAGACTTTTTAATTTTATAAATATACTACTTGTTAAATTAAGTTTTTAAATTCAATGAATTAACACTCAAATAAATATATAAATACTGTAAAATATTAAATTTTATTTATTTTCATAATAAAATAATAATTTTATTCATGAACGCTTCCAAATACAAAATGAAAATAAGATAAGATAGAATTTCACTCGAATGCAAGAATTAATAACAGCAACGTTTTCACAGCGAAAAATCATACAATGGAAAATTATTCTCATTGTTAACTAAAAATCTTTCGGTTAACAAACACAGCTGAAAATTGGCAAAGAATGCATTTATTCGAACAAGTATTAAAAAAACAACAACAAACAAACAACATATTTAATCATTTTTTTGACATCAGAATAAATTTTCCTACAAGTGTCACAATTGAAAATGCACGCATTGTTATCTTTCAAAAATTGAAAATATCACGTTTATTCCATATATATATATATATATATATATATATATATATATATATATATATATATATATATATATATATATATATACATATAATACGGAATTGCATAGTCTTTTTTCCATTGATGTATAAGAGTTGCAATGTTTAAAGGGGCTGAAACGACCCTGGCATGGAGCCAGTGGTTCGGCTCCAGTCTGTCGGCTCCAAACATTACTCGGTGAACATTCACATATACGCTATATATATATATATATATATATATATATATATATATATATATATATATATATATATATATATATATATATATATATATATATATATATATATATATAGTGTATAAAAATCGTATACGGGAGCCAAGTTTTACGTGTACGTTGTTGTTACGTTGATAGAGGACACGGGTCGAGGGTCTACTTTCTCATTTTCCATACGCGAAAGATAGTCGCCCCGTGACTTTCCTTTTTTTTTATTTTTTTTTCATCCCCTAGTCGTGTACGGTAAATAAAACTCTACGAAATTTATTTAGGTCTATGAACACAACCTATTTCTGGATAAATAAATTTATTTGCGTTTATATAAACAAATTTATATACTTATATATATATATATATATATATATATATATATATATATATATATATATATATATATATATATATATATATATATATATATATATATATATATATATATATATATATATATATATATATATATAATACTATTTGTATGCATATAAATAAACACGTGTAAATTTCGATGGATTTATATGTGATTCGATTGTCAGTTTTACTATACTTTTATTATATATTTATTTTAAATGAAAATTATAAATTAAAGTTCGTTTAAATTTATGCGTTCATTATACATTTTTTTATTCTATAATATTGTCTATATTAATTATATAAATATTAATAAAATAATAATTTCTATATTAAAATATTTAATTAATAAACCAAATATATATATAAAAAGAATTTAATTCAAGTCTGAAAATAGACTTAAAAAATAATAACTGTTTTATAATTCTGAAGATAATACTCGGTTTAGAACAGAGCTGTCATTAACACTGGTTAACTGTTATAACTGAAAACAACTAAATAGTTATCTAGAACACTTCTAAATTTCATTTTGGTTAAATTCACAATGAATATATGTTACTGGATTTTATCTTATCAACTTTTCCACTTGAATTTTTGCGACGATGTCATATTAAATTAACGTACACGTTGATATAAATTATATAGAAAAATATAAAGATAAAAGTGAACACACGTTTTACGAAATTAAAAACTATTTTTTTTTAACTTGGAAAAATGATTCTATAAATTTATATATATTATTTTCTATTCATATTAAGTGACATTAGCAATCATTATATCATTCGTTCGCGTGATATATCATATCATATAACATCATTAACAATATATTATATTTTATAAGATTAAATCGCAAAAAAATGTCGATTAATAAATGCATGATAATTTTAATTCGTTTTCTATAAAAATTCAAATCAATTTTATATTACAAAAATATATAAAAAATGAATTATATCCACGACCATTATAGCTTATATATATATATATATATATATATATAATGTTTAATACAAATTTTCTTTAATTTTCCTCGAACACCACCATAATAATATATCCGAATTAATTCCATAGCGATGAATACGATGGCGAAAACTGGACCCGAATCCAAATTTTCGCATTCTAGTTCAATTTTTCCGATATTATTATTATTATTATTATTGTTATTGTTATACGAAGTTGTCGTGTGCAATCGTAAATCATGTCCTAAAGCATGTTAGTATGCGGTGACCATTTAATGAGGTGAACAAGGTCGTATTGTGTAGTCCAAAACGATGATCGCATAAATATTATAACGGGCATAACCGCACTGCGGTACCGCTGGTCATCATCAGTCACTTAATACATATATTAATATTTTCAGGGTTTTTTTTTTCACCCTTCACTTCGTTCACCCTCGGCCCTTTCGTATTTTAATACGAATCAGAAAGAACGATCGAGTCACACGATATTGCAATCGTGTGATTTTTCATCGTTTCATTCAGAAACGAACGCGATTTAACACGAATATTTTCCATTACGATAATTTATATTCGATAAAAATATTGCAGAAGTTCTCAATTTGTGTTATTTTTAACGTATTTCTTGAAATAACTAGAGAAATATTTTATAATACTTACTGTGCTTAAAAAAAATCCTTCTGAATATATTAAACACCAAAACTACCAATAATTTTTATATAATATATCAATATCAAAATAACCAGTATTAAAAAAATGTTTTTATAATCAAAGATAGATATTGACATTATTTTTACTGAATAAATTGATTTATATATTTTTACATAAAAATTAATGAAAATAGAATATAATTAAATAATAGGCATTTATTCTTAAATAACATAATCTCTCAATTTAACATCCGATTCTCAAACATTCTCATATAATAACGATGCTTTAACCACTGATTCATATGTCAAATATACTTAATCGATCCTCGATTAAAGCGCTAGGCATAAAACTATTAATTTGAATCCGCGTATATCGGATTACATAGTATATTTACATATGATATTACTTACAATAATACATTTATATATTCCATTATCGTATTAATATTCACTCTATCCATGATCAAACAAAATATACACTTCTAAATAATTATACAAGTTATTTATATTTATATATAATTAGGCTATCATTAAAAAAAACAGTAAATAATAAAAATTTGATGTATTTTTAAATTATAAAAATGATTCATATAATGAAGCTATCTACTCCTAAAAGCGTATAGGTCATTGAAATTCTCATCTATAACAAAAAAAAAATAGATAATTGGAAATGCTACGTGTTTCGATTGCAACATGCAAAACGTTTATTATTACAAAGACTCGCATATATTCGATACATTTACAGAATACAAATCGCAACATAGTTATACAAATTCGAAATATATTTATTATTCACACACACACACACACGCATACACAGATAACGATTTTATCGCGCCGCGCTAATAGATAATAAATGGAATCCGATTAAATTGATTAATACGATCGGATTTTCCGAGAATTTTCCGAACGAAACCCCCGCGTCGAACATAATTCGAAGCTCGGCGAAAGTTTTCGCGGCTTTCACGTTGACAATACAAATTAAATAAATATTTTTATCGCTTACAATATAAATTTTAATTATCCAAGTATAAAAAAACGATATATAATTTTATTATAAATTATTTAAATAATGATATTTTAACATTTTTTTTTTGGATAAATATCGTGAAAAGAAAAGATATTTATATAGAATATAGAGCTCATAAATCCAATCCTTCTTTTATTATGTTTTCTTCTTGTATAAAAGCTGTATAAACATCATCCGAAAACACTCGAAAGAGTAAAAGATATATAAACACGCAAAATCACAATATTTATACCGGATATAATCATCAAAGCCTTGCAAACCCTGAGAAAATCTAATAATCTACTGAATATATATAGTACAATAATTTTCATTATTCTATATAAATATGAAATAAAATCTTAAATAAATTTTATATTAATTTTAAAAATAACAATGCATATATTTTATTATATAATAAAATTAAGTAATTTTTTTATCGGAGTAAATAATGTTTCTTTGCGCTTTTCCAGATTTTCGTCGTTTATAAACACGAAAATATGCAAGGCATTTATGATGTTCATTTTTCATTGTCTGAAACTGAAAAAAAACTTCGTAAATAATTCAAATCCCAATCAGTTGATGCGATAAGAACAGAAAGAACGAATCGTCTGGAAAATGGATATATTTCTTATACTTTTATATTACTTTATTACTTTGTATTCTTTTTACGTAATCCATTATTTTATTTCAATGCTCAATATACGTTTTTTTTATCATTTTCTTTTTAATATACATTATTAAATTTTATATATAAAAATGATCAAAATTGATGTTTTAATTTTATAAATCCAATATATTCGTTATATATATATATATTTAAAATATTTTGTCTAATCCTAAATAAGCCATCAACATTATAAGATTACAACGTAATTGCATAATAATCCTAAAACCCCCTTTGTTTAACTCGTTAATAATATTAAACGAATGAAACAATATGCATATTTAAAATACGTGTATACGAACAAACGTGTGTATGTGCGTTTATACATAACGTAATTGCGAACGAAAATCCTAATAAGGCGATTTATATACAAATTTTTAAAGTGCCGTTTCACGAAATTGTTACCGAAAGTTTTTTGGAACAAAAGCCGGTCAGGACAACGAGATCTAAGTAACTTTATTCAGCTGAAGATGAGGGTTTTTCCGACGAGGAAGACTTTCATTATGTTGTATTTTTATTATATACACATACACACACATATCGATATAATCATATATATATTTTTTAAAAACTTAAGATTTTCTACGATGAAAATTTTTATTTTTACATATTGAAACAGATCAACTTATATGTAATATATAAATATATATTATATTGTATATATATATATATATATATATATGTATATATATGTATATATATATGTATATATATATATATATATATATATATATATATATATATATATATATATATATATATATATATATATATATATATATATATATATATATATATAGAATACACGTTAAAAATCAGTATAATATGAAGAAAGTGAGTTATACGGTTAAATTTTTATCCAGATTGCTCGACTCCGGTTAAATATTTATGACAACGCGTAAAATTGTCGGTTTAGATGTTGACTAAAATAAAAAAAAAGAACATTACACGCGTTATTTACGACTTTGCGAATCTGTTTCATGTAAACGTCCAGCATAAGTTTTATTATTTGTGTATTATATATATATATATATATATATATATATATATATATATATATATATATATATATATATATATATATATATATATATATATATATTATTTAATCCGTTTTATATGTGAATATTTTTTTGTTTTTTTTTTATAATCAACTGTGTTATCTAAAAAGCAATTTTCATTATAATAGAATACTATATACAGTATTATATTTTGTGTTGAATAATAATTTTTATCTATATTTATTAACAAAAAAATCAGAATTAAAAATTTATTTATAAATAGTGATCAATTTTTCAAATATATACAAAAATTAATATTCAATCATAATATTACTATTTTATAATAATTTTTTAAATAATATTGCATTAATGAGTGATTTTTCATAAATTCCGAAAAGCGAACAATCATTATATTGTTAAAAAATTATACAAGTTTAAGTTTAGCTTAGTCTAAATTTGCTTTTCAAAATTCATTACATCGAATTATTTCATAATTTAATAATTAATATCTTATAATCAATTGATAAAAAATAACAAAACTAACATAAGGATTCTATTTATTATATTACAGAATCGTTTTTAAAATCTTCTATCAAAAATAATTAACACTTTACATAGATGTTCAGACTAAATTAAAATTAATTACTATTGTAAAACACAATTAAATTTTTATTAAACGAACAATTTATTATGACGAAGACGCATATAGCACCTGTATATACATATATATATATATATATATATATATATATATATATATATATATATATATATATATATATATATATAATGCATAATATGTGAAGTTTAAACCGGGTGTTTGTCTCGATGCCGAGTCGACGGCGGCCATTTTGATATGGCGCCGTTTCCGGCGGTGGCGCTTATCGCAATGGCGGCTCCTTCCGGTTCCTCTAATGGCTTCTAGCGAGCACTAAGCGGCGAAACCTATTCAAAACTAACTCGTTATAAAACGCATACGAATTAATACCGCTAAAGTTTCGCCGCATAAATGAATTCACTTCTTTTAGAAGGGTGCCTTTTTTTTCTTTACTGTTGTGTACCGCGTTACTAGGGTGACCATACATAATATAATCTGATATTTTATTTAATTATTTTTTCTTCTTTTTTTACCCAATTACTGTATCAATCTTGTTTTTAACTATCGCAGTAATTAGATAAGGTTTTTATCGTCTTTTATGTTAATTAAATTGTGGGTATTTTAAATAAATCTACTTGATTTATTCAATATATAAATAATATTCACATTTTTTATAAAATTATAACATTGTGAATATAGTATATAATTCAATTATAGTATTAAATAAAAATAATCATTAGAAAAAATAAAAATTTCAACATAAAATATAATAAATATGTAATATATTAAATGCAATAAAAAATCAGATAATCAGATGTAGAACTTACAACTCGAATTCTTGATTAACAACAATCAATTACGCGGTATTTATAGATATATTTTTAACTAAAACGATTTACTAAAATATTTTTTTTTGACATAAATAATTCAAAATTTCACATTTTTTTAATACAATATATAATTGATATTTCAAATTTAATTCACAAAATAATATTTATATTTAAAATGTTTATTTTATAAATATGATCCATATATCATAATTAATATTTATATGAAAATTTCAAAGCCAATTTATATCCATAAAAAAGTGATTGTGGGGTTTCGAAAAGTAATAAGAATTAACCTTGATATTTATATACATATTATAAGTTATAAATATTACTACATAATATATATTTCGATTTAATCATATATAATATGAAATATTATGTAAACACAAGGTTACATTTTATATGGAATCTCTTCAGCGACGAACTTCCGAAAACATTTTATTAAATTACAAATACGTTAATTTAATCAATATTCATAATTAATTTTCCGCACAGCATTACACTTTTACACGTGCGCTACGCGAAAATTTGGAAAATTAATTAGGATCAATTTAATTAAAAAGGTAATCCGAAATTTACCACATAATATAATAAATATATGAGGAGAGAGAGAAAAAAACGGCGAATTATTATAATAAACGGAAAAACGAGCGTTTTAACGCCGGCATTGTTTTAATTCGTTATATCCGCCATTTTACACCTGCTGAAAAACTTTTTCAATTATAACTTATTTTTCGCGTCAATCATTTCGCATATATTTATATCGAATTAGTGAAAATTGACGATTTATTATAAGTACATAAAAAACGTATTTATTTTGCACGTTTTTTTTTCTTCTAATAAATAACGTTGATATTTTTAGTCTGATTTAAATTTTGAAATAAATTATGAGAAATTTTCAACATTGGAAAATTTAAGCTCAAAGTCAAACAACAAAATTGATTTATCTCTTCGGTAATATTTTTAGTTTGATCGTGATATATTTTTTCCACAGTTTCTATTATAAATTTACTCGAAAGATTTTAAATTTTTAGTTTTCACAAAATGTAATAAATATTAAATACATACAATGTATAAAAAAAAATTAATGGAAAATAAATATTTGTTTATAATATTTATGTATATTTATAAATTCAGGTTGGTTAATGTAAAATTTAATTCATATGAATTGAACAAATTTCAAATATAATATTGTAAAAACTTATACAATTTCTTGAGATAATTTTTGAGATTCAAAATTTAAATATTATCATTTTCACGGTTGAAAAAATAAAATATTCTCAAACCTTATGTAGCTATTTTGCTGTCGTAATTGAATTATAACTCCGAAATATTATATTATATAAAGATGATAACGTATTCTGCAAGATTATACGATATGTCGCATTTTGCCTACGGAGCATATATTGTCAAACCCTGATATATACTTATATAAGAATTCATATATATACAGCACAGTTCAAAAATAGTGATACGAAACCGTAAATATTTTTACAATTTCATTAATATAATTGTATAGTTTTAGTCATAAATAATTTTGAATGAAATTAATAATTAATGCTTTGTATTATCAAAATATATTAGTATTAAAATTAGATTTGATAAGTTATAACCAAAAAAAATATTACATCAATCAAAAAATAATAATACTTCATTTATTTTTCAAGAGTAAATCTTACTAGATCTAATTTTTTTTAACTATTTATATATGAAAATAAGCCGATTATTCGGAACCATCCTGTATATATATATATATATATATATATATATATATATATATATATATATATATATATATATATATACGTCCATATTTAAATTTCAAATATGCCCGAACGACAATAACTCTTCCCGAGAGCCCCGTCGAAATTTTGAATAAATTTAATAACGATCACAATTTCGCAGTTTTGCCGCGGTGTGAGCGCATATTTTGGGCGGCGTTTCGCGAAAATCTGTTTTCGGTCGTTAGTGTTAGTCATTAGCATACATTAGGCGGCGTTTTTCCCGCTTTTCCGACGCGGGAAAACTCGTTTCGTTACCGCGCGTGTTGCCGCCTTTTGACGCCTTCGACACGTCCCGTATTCGAGTCGCACGCCTATTATCGACTCAATTATCGGCCGTCACCACAAAGACGTCGATTTAATCCGATTTTTTGAATATATATATATATATAATAGAATTCGATCTTTGAATTTTCAATATTCAATTTAATGAAAAATCGCATTTTCAATATACAATCGAGTTCAGTTAGTGTGACATCAATGGGATTAAGTGTTATATCATATTAACCAGAATATCATACTAAACAACTAAAGTAAAAAAATATGCTAAATGTATCATATTATCTAGACTTTCATATTAATTTGAGACACACTAACTAGACTCAATTGTATAAAGTGATCTTACTTATATCTTACTTATAGTTCAATTTTTTTTAATATATATAATTAAAATCAGATATATTTAGATTTTTTAAGTAATAAAATACTATATATTAATAGGTTTTATCAATTTTTAATTTCAAGTTACTTGATCTTTATGTGGATCAAAATTTATGTTAAAGTTTTATTAATAATAAAATCATTTACATTATACGTAAGATTGATAAAAAATTTTAACGAAAATTAGTTTAATAAAACATTATTTAATATATTATCTAAAAAAACCGATATTTATTAATATTGATCATGTTATTATTTTTCATATATAATTATAATATTTCATCCACATTTTCATCTTCATAATAATTATAAGCTATTTGGACACGAATTATACAGAAAAAAAGTCACTGGAAAATTAAACGGAAAAATGGGCTCAGATCTTCGTCGGTCTTACAATATTAAGGCCGTATTCTTTTTTTGCTATTTTTTTCTTCTTTTTTCTCCATTAGGGCGATGGCGACAGAAGTTTTTTTTTACTGTCTTCAACTTCCAGCATCACGCTGGATCTCCAGCAACGAGATGTACCAAAGAGCATACAGTCAATATTTCGCGTCGTCATCGAGTTAAATTGTCATAATAATAATAAAAAAACAAATATATTATAACGTCAAACGTCACAGCAATATTTTATTATAAATAAATAAATACACAATAATCGAGCTATGCAATAATTAAATAATAATAATAATAATAATCCGTGAAAAAGGGAACATTATATTCGATCATTATAAATCGACATGGATGTGAACGGGTTGAATATTGCGTCGTAATCTATTTATAAAGAAAAATTAGTGAAATATTAAAGCAATATCAATCAGAGTGATAATTGTTAAATTTTTTCCTCCAACTGTCAATAATAGTAAAAAAAAATATTATTAGAGAGCTGTTTTTTTACACATATTATTAATTGATAAATAATACATAAGTTCAATTACTTGTTTAATCCGTTATATAAAAATATAAGATAGTTATTTCATTACATATATAAATAAATGCAATTAATAATCGTTAATTATATACATAAATATAAATAATAGTGAGATTTTTGCAATTTATTTCGTATAAATATATATGTTAAATAATTTTTAAATAAATTACAAGTAGCAGTGTATAAAATTCACAATTATTATTAATATAAATTAATATAAAATAAATTAAAAATGGCATTCGCTGCGGCTCGTATGATTTTGAAGGACAAGAGACGCAAAACATCAAAGGAAGACTTTCGAGATCCAAGGAATAGAAGCAAGGTAAATAACAATAATAATAAAGCTGGTGTTACAATTATGATAAAAAAAAAACAACTATATATACTTCATTATTAAAAATATAACCAATGTACATATATATAAATATAAAAATATATATGAAATGTTTGTTATATATTAATATTAAATGTTGTATGGATGTTCATTGTTTGTCGAAAGAATGTGTAAAATTTGTATTAATTTATTTTATTCATATATATATATATATATATATATGAATGTTGGTGTGTGTGTATGTGTCGTGTATTATGTGTTGTATTTTATTAATTGACCCAAAATTTTGGAACGCGCACGAATCGTTCGTGAAAATTTATTGCTTTAAAGATTAATAAGTCATTAAGAATATCCGATATTCGCAGTGTTTATATAAGTATATATATATATATATATATATATATATATATATATATATATATATATAATGTAAATATTATATATATATATATATATATATATATATATATATATATATATATATATATTATGTATTTTATTTCATTTTCAACATATCATATATATATATATATATATATATATATGTGTGTGTGTTATCGTTTTACATTATTGTCTAATAAATATAATATATCGAAGTTTCATTTATATAAATTAATTTATTATTTTTTATAAAATATATTGTTTCAATTAAATATTGAAATATTTCGATTTATTTTCAAAATGAAAATACGAGTATTTACTGAAATTTTATAACGAAATATCACAAGTATTTTTTTTTGAGAAAAAAATTAAAAATAACAATTTATGAACGACACTATTTATAATTAGAGAAATGTTTTAAATAATTCTTTTTATATTATTGTGATCAATTTTTTTATATAGAAATAATGATAGAAAAGATCAGACATAGCATTTTTTACTCAAACTGTGATAAAATAAAACATTATAGAACTTTAAAGACAGTCGTAATTTAAACTGATTTAATTTAATTTTAATAATATTTTTTTATTGTATTATCAAATCCAAAAAAAACATTCGATTTACATAAACAAATAAATTTATTCAATATATAATATAATATATATATATATATATATATATATATATATATATATCACACAAAAAAAAACACATAACGATAAACGAGCGCATTTATTTACTTATATATTTATTTTTTCACAACCGGAAATTCGGGTGAATATTTAAAAATCGGCGCGCATTTTCAAACGTTTCCGTCGAACGGTGTTTTGTTGTCTACATTTTCACCCTTTTCCTAACAAACCTACTAGTATCGTTCGCGTTTAAAATGCGATGAGAATTATTTATACGGCAACTCAGGTGCTGTTATGTTAACGGGGCAACCTTTTCGTTCTAAATGGGAAACGTATATTTTTACATTTTAAGTGAAAATGCGGTGCGCAACCATCCTTCGACAATTTTCTTTTTTCCGACCTACGCCGCATCATCCCTAATATATAAACAATTTTTTTTACATCGTAATACGATTTTTTCAGTGTTTATTTCTATATATATATATAAATATATAAATATATATATATATATATATATATATATATATATATATATATATATATATGTATATATATATATATATATATATATATATATATATATATACCATATATATACATTTTCATTGTATAAATATGTATTTTTCATTTATTTTCAAGGCTGCAGAAATACAATTTTAATATTACACAATAACAATTATGTTACGTAATGTCTTCGTTTCGTTTATATTTTTAAATATTTATATTTTTTATTAGTTTAAAAAAGGAATCGCGTATGAATTCAATCCGATAATAAAATTTCGAGTGTGAAATTATTATATTATTTTTTTGATTTGTTTGTTTGACTTTGTAATGATAATAATATAAATGCGTTAAAATTTTCCACGACTTTTAATTAAAACTGTGCGCGAACGATTGACATATTAATTAAATTATTTACGTTACGACGATTCGCGGAAAAGTTTGATGGCTTTTTGTGAAATAATTTTCATTTTCAAACGTGCGGTTAACTCGAATTTTCAATAATCATATATGATTTTCTAAAGTTACCTACTTATTTTTAATTATTAATAATTGAAAAATGAATTTTTAAAATTGTATATAAATTACCAATACGAAATTTAATCTTTATAATTGTTTTATATAAATTAATTTTTAAAAAATTGTTTAATTTTTAAATATATATTTTATTTAATATATTAGGTTTTCTATTTAAAAAATTACATATTAATTACATAAAACTTTTCTTTTTATATTGAATCTTTCAAGTGCATATAATCGATAAATTAAAGGCTGAATTTGCATTTTTATTTATAGAAAATATAAATTGAGATAAAAAAAATAGATTCAATATTAACAATATTATAATTATTATAACAAATATTTTACAAATAAAATTTAACAATACGTGTAATTTTTGTGTGATCAACTTTTACTTAATATAAATAATAAAAAATCTAATTAATAATAATTATTAATTAGACAAAAATAAAAAGTGAAAGTTTAAATATAAATTCGTAGTAAAAAACGAAAGTCGAAACACAATTTTTACAACTTTAGCGAGCATCGATAGTTCCCGAAAGCGAAAATGGCAGGTGACTTCGTGATAACACACAAAGTTTAACCCGTTCAAAAGCTCGCTTCGACCGCGGTTTTTCCTATCAATTTTCACGATCAACATGGCGTGTCCGATGAATATTAGTAAAACTGGACACGCGGCCCCATAATATAATTCAGTCAACTTCCCGAACAAGTATAAACATTCTGTGCGACCCCGCAATTTGCCCAGCCTCGTCGATTGGCCATTTCGTAATTTTCAATGTACGGTCTCATCTATCAGTTCAAAAATTTTATCCTCTAAATATACGCTAAAATTTTCTTATTACAACTTTAACTAAATATACCTAATTATCATCATTAAAATTTAAAATATATATTAAATTTGTATGCAAAATATACATCACATATAATATTATATATATATATATATATATATATATATATATATTACTAACATTAGTAATTTATGAAGAAATGTTTTACAAATGAATACAAACGACAATAATAAAAAAGGGTTGTTCTCTAAGGGATCATTGAAGATTGATTGGTGTTGTTTCAGTGCGAATCACCACCTATAAAATCTTCAATCTTCCCCAAAGAAACACATTTCTTTCAGTTGCTGAAACATTTATGCGATTCCGAATGTGTTTTCAATGTTGAAGAAATCTTTATAGATTCAACGTCGAACGACATAAAATTATACTAATTGTGCATTTTGTTCATGATATTGAAAATGAAAGTTGATCGATTAAAAGTATAAAATTTATCATATATATTTTATTGTAAAATAATATAAAGAACTGAAATAATCAATAGAATAATTATGAACTATTTTTTCAAATATATTTATATTTTTAAAATACTCACTTTCACTTGAAAATATTTTGAATTGGATTGTTATTTGAATATTAAAAATAAATCGTGGCTAAATTTAGAATCAATGAAATATAGTGCTTTTTATTATTATATATTTCGAAAAACGATTTATTATTCAAGATATAAATAAAGCTATTTCGAAATTAAAATTTTGAACTCAAAATAAAAATTTTATATACAAATTAAATTTAATAAATTCGAAAACAACCATAAGTGTTACGCGTCGACAAACAGATACACTGACGTCAGATTAAACGAGAATTAACGTTTTTTGTTCTATATTGATAGTCGACGTTCGACGTTATTTATTCGGGAAAATTCTAATTTAGTCCGTTTTTCCGAGCTCGTAAAACACAATTATTTTTCTTTTTTATTTTCATCCCGTCGAATCGAACCGAAGACACCGAAAATAGTCGTCGATCGCATTAACCTATATAATATCAATGTCGACTATTTTATATATATATATATATATATATATATATATATATATATATATAATGCGATCCGCGTACAGATAGCGAACATTGTTTATGTGTTTTTGATAAAAGGAAAATGTGTCGTTTCAAGAATTATTTTATCGCTAGTTATGTAAGCGAGAAAAATCAATATGGCCGCCTCTTTAAATAATATTCGTTAAATATTTTATTTTTTTTATTAATTTTACTTTTTGTCATTCTAGCTACTAATTGACATTTTTTTTTAATTTTCTTAATAAAAACTCGAGACTTCAAAAGAAAATTTGTCGTCATAAAAATATTACGCAAGGACATATTTTATGCGACATATACTATTTTATAGATATTCAGCATTATCGGACAAATAAGAAAAGAAAAAAAATAAATAGAAATAGAATAGTGTATGAGAAATATATTATTTTCCTTGAATTCTGGATAACAAACAGAATGACACAGCGACTTTGACTCCCGTAAAATTTGATCAAACATCATTTGTAAAACGCCACGTAAGAACAAATTTCAGAAACCTTTGTTGGACTTTGGATACGAAATGCTTAAACAATTTTAATACTATTGGAAAACATGCCAAACATCTTCATATATATATATATATATATATATATATATATATATATATATATATATATATATATATATATATATATATATATATATATATATATAATAAATATATATTATTTTAATATGTATTCAAAATTATAATTTTAAAATAATTTGTATCAAAATAGAGAATACTTATGATAATTTTTTTTTTAATTTTATGATAATTACAGTTAATAAAATAAATAATAATTATGTTAATATTTACTAAACTATCTTATTTTATTAATTATATTTAAAAATATAAATAAAATGATTGTATATTAATATATATTTTGTTCGATATTATCAAATTATTATATTTATTTACTTATTGAATATTTCCTTGAAACAAAAATAAATATTAACATTTTCCTTTTGAATTTAATGATATATTTAACATTTTATATACTTAAAAATTCTCTCTAATATGTAATATATTTTTGATAAAATATCTTATGAATTAAAAAAATATGAGTAATATTATTAAAACTTCTATATGTATCATAAATATTAAATAAATATTATTCGAAAAATTATGATTGAGCTATATAACTCAATATAAAAAATTTTAATCCCTTAATTAGTATTACATATATTAAAATTTTGAGCTTTTATAAAGATTGAAATTATACATAATTATTATAATATAATTTTTTAAGTCGTTAGTTTGTAACTGACGACTAACAAAAATAATATTACAAAATAGTGTTATACTTTTCCATCACCTTTTTCACAATTATAGATGAACATAACAAAAATAAAAGTAAATAATTTTCCAAGAAACAGCCGCAATTACATATATAAATATATATATATATATATATAAACAAAATTTCCGAAACTTCCCACACATTTCAATCATAACTTTATTCCACACACACACACATATTATTTTGTTTATATTTTTGTTCGTAGTCAGTTATAAATGTGCGTGAATTTCGGTAATCGGCATCGTTCACGACACGTTTCCGGCTCCAATTCTTCGTCACATTCGTTCGCAAACGACGTAGAATTTCCCGGACGAGACAGCGCCGGAAATAGCGACTTTGCATGCCAATATCCGGCGGGACGCAAAACTATCCTCATACCTATTTTCTCTACGGCAGACACTTAGACACATTCGCCGGTCGCAAAACAGACCACGACTATGGAAAATGAAGGGGGTGAAAATCTAGGGGATGAAGTGTGCACACCAGTAATTTTACGATCCCTAGACGGGTACTAATCCTTCGGTTTTCTTCCCAAAATTACACCCTCAGACGTTCGTCTATTGTTTGCGACGGTTTTCAAACGGACGACAGAAACCGTCGTATAATCGTTTCGGTACACACATACATATTTTATAACCGTCGTAAGTCCTTTCAATTGAACGAATATTATATATTTACATACATATATACATATTTTTTAATATTTTCATACGAAAGATCCACTTTTAAAATCCGCTCCGATCGCATTATTAACGAAGCATTATCCTTATAAACTTTTCCATTACGTTTTAATTACGTTCGAAATTCGAGTTTTGTTAATTACAAAATTTTAAAACGGATCCTCGATTCATATTCGTGATGTTTTCCGCATAAATTTTTTATGCGATATCAAATTTATATCATATATATATATATATATATATATATATATATATATATATATATAAAGTATTGATTATTCCAAAAGCTTTTCGTATGCAAACTTGTTCGTTTTTTTTTTGCTCTTATATCGTTCTTCTGTACAAAAGCTTAACGTCAACCGGCTGAAAGTCAGCTTTTTATAAAACGATTTAACAAGTTAAAATTGCACGTGAAAATTTTTAATCTCTATTTCAAAAATTTATAAAATTGTTGAAACATTTTGTTCGTGACTTTTTCATTTTATTTTCATTAAAAGCTTAGTTGAAAAATATAGTATTTTTTTGCCATGAAAAACGTTTTCTAAATATTAAAAATTTCTTTGAGTTACGATAAAATGCATTTCCCTTTTCAATTTTATTTATATTTTTTTTATTCAAAACTACGAAACTGTTTCATAACACGGCTTATATCATCTTTTTGTGGTACAAATAGCGAAAGTTTTTTTCATTACATTGTAGAACTAAAATCATTTCATTTATATAATTTCTCATATATTTACCGCAAATATACTTAGTAATTTTTATAAAATCCTAAATTACTTAATTCAAACTATGAAATATATTTGAATATTTAGAAATTAAAATAATTATATATAATAACATCTAATCCTTAAAATGAATAATATCATAACTTGAAAAGAATGTATTGAATATTTAGATTGTAATTGTATGTTTTTTTAATATTTTATACTTATTTTTTAAGATAAAAATTGCTGTATAGTTTTCAAATTATAAGCAACAATTGAAATTGCATATAAACGAGTCCATGTTCTAGTACGATATTAAATCGAACGAAACGCTTTTCCGGCCAGGAAAATTGGAACCATTTTCGATTTTACAATTTTGATAGTCCACATTCTCACGAATTTTCCCCCCATCCCGTCGGAAAACACACCGTTTCCGTAATAAGAAAACGGAAAAAGAGAGAGCGTATTTCCATAGCGTTCGAGTATTTAATAAGAATTGATCGTCGACGGGAACGGCTTTTCCCTTCGTTTTTTTTTTCTTTCCCGTTTTAACCTTGCATTTTCCATGCCCTTCGACGTAACACTTATGTGAAATATTTTTGGCTTATCCCGCACCGTTAAAGAGATTTATGTTAATAACGTCGTCTTATATCTCGCTCGTCCATACATCTTTCTTTACGAAGTTATCCGCGAAGGTTTCGCCGATACGAGACTTCGTAATAAACCCTTTTTTGAAGGGAAAAACGCGCGCAAAAAAAAATAAAATAAAAACGGAAATACAGGAAAAAAAGGGCCGAAGCAAAATAAAGGGACACGGCGACGTGTGACGTCGTTAACCGACTTTGTTTTTATTTTTTTTATTTTCATTCCCTCTCTGTTTTTGCGAGGTTGATATCGCATTCCCGTCGGTACACGAGATAAGCTTTCTTGTTATACGACATATATATATATATATATATATATATATATATATATATATATATTATACTCGTGTTATAAAATGCCAAAGTACAAAATTTAAATATTTTAAATCGGATTTTTGCCACGAGAACGTACGTATATTGTTTTCAGTGAATAAATCACGTTTTATCGACGCACTTTCAGAACGTTTTCGAAAATTTCAGACCGTAAATTTTCAATTTCACACTATTTATTCGATTCGTAGAAATATAATTCTTGATTTAATTTCAAAATTTCAACAAAATACAATAAATAATTTCATAATTAAATTTCTTATAAATAATATACATCTTGAAATTATCTATTATAAATTGTGAACAAAATATTATTGAGAGACTACGACTTTTCGCTGAATTTTGGGGCATCGATTTATATCTGTAATCGTTCGACCTTTAAATTATAATTTTGATTGACACTTGTATTGATCCAACAGAAACACACCTATATTATTATTAAATATAATATTATCTTATCAGAATTATTCTCACTATTTAATGAATAACTTAATCTGTTTTAGTATATATTATTACTTGATAAATTTGATTCATTTATTTTAATATAATCTAAATATTCCGTAAATATTTTAACAATATTTTCAACATGATATATCATATAATTAAAATTACTAATTTAAAGCAGATATTCTATATTTTTTTTGATTATCATAATAAGTTTTACTAAAACGTTTTTTTTTGTTTAATTATATCATTAAATAAAATTAAAATAACTTTCGATATTTTATGATCATAAAAAAATTAACAAAATTAATATATTTTATATACCATTTAAATATTTTTTGTGAGTAAAATTTTTATTTTATTTCAAAAATATTTGCATATCTAAAAATAATTAAATGTTGTATACTGTGTAATATATTCATTTTGATTACTATTAAAATTGATATTATATTTAAACTATGCGTATAAAATTATTTTTTCTAAAATGAAACAATCTTTTTACGCAAATATTTAACCAAATTTTTATTTAAATCATTTATGCGCTTTAATTTTCCATTTATTTTCATACGAAAAAAACTCAAACGATTTTCCTTGCGGTCGACCATATAAATATATACTATATATAAATAAATAAAATATCTGGCTCGGATTCGATCGGAAAGGAAAACGATTGTTTTCGTTAATAATTGACGACTTACCGAACGTTTCGCAACTAAACCTCCGGAAAAACTACCCCGTTAAACGGCACATTTTCCACGGTATAAATCCACCCTCGGGATTTTTCGCGAACGTTTAAACTGCATTCCGTATCTGGAGACCTTTCAAACTTATCGAATGATCGTCTAAATAAAATTTATCACATATTGAATCGCACTTTCGAATGAATAATACAATATTTGATTAAATAAAATATATTTTATATATACTCTACATATATATATATTTCTTACATTGAACTTAATGTGTTCGGCGAAACGAAATTTATCGATATCCCTTGATAGTCGTTGAAATACTCGGAAAACCCGTAATGTAAATAGTTCAACGTCGAACACTATAGAGTGAAAGTCATTAGTGTAAATTAAGATGACCTCTAATGGTTATTAACACTTTGAAATTTACTACATTTCCGTGATGAAAATTTATATAAGAGCGTAAAACGAACATTTAACTTGTATATTTGACGAATTAAAACTTAAAAGTGACACCACAGCATTATATAACATCATATAGACCGAGGTCTCTATTTTTGAATGTCTACATTAAAGATTTAACCTTCAATTTTATTATATAAAATTCCACGTATCTCAAATGGCAACATAATAATACGAATAAATCTAATATATAGAGTATAAATTGAAAAAAAAAAATATATATAGTATATAAATTGAAAACTTCGTGAATTTCCCGGTAAGGGTTTCGGTAATTGGAATGGAGTTGTCCCTAACAAGGGCGGTCGCGCTTCGTTGAATTCAAAACGCTTTGGGCATCAAAAACAGCCACTTTCCTCCATTTGTCTCGTGTATATTATAATATTTATATATAAAATTGTGTTAGAAGGGATAAAATCTTTACATTTGTATCGTTCCTATTTATGCAAAAAGTGATAGGAATCATCTAATTAAATTTCAGGTCCATTTTAATATTGTTCGTGACTCGAACATATATATATATATATATATATATATATTTAGTCTTTCTTTATGGAAAGCATTCATATTTAAATATATATATATATATATATATATATATATATATATATATATATATATATATATATATATATATATATATATATATATATATATATATATATATATATATATATATTCAAATATATATTTATTAAATCAAAAATACTAGTGATATATTTGAAATAAAATTTTAATTTTTATATTTATATATATATGATAATATCTACTTTTTAATTATATAAAAAAAATAAACATAATGTTTTTTTATATACATATTATAAACACAACACAAAATTAAATCATAAAGTCGCTGACAACGCATTCCAACCAAACAAAACACATTACATTTATTTACACGAAACAATTACTCTTTTCATTACATTTATATATAATACATATCCTGAAATATTTCATACAGTGTTTTATTACAGCTTGATATGTAAACCTCATATATTATATATAATTGTCGCATATATAAGATGATTCAACACAAATGTTCTAAATGACAGAGAAAAATTGCCGAAATGACTGAGTAAAAAAAAATTAAGAAAATGATGAATATACTTGTATTGACTTAGCTTTTATGAAACGTGTATTTTTAATAGTAAATTATTTCGTACAAATTGTCCGAAAGCGATATTCTCAAATGAAAATAAAAATATAAGAGAACCGTACTCTGTTATTATATTTAAATATATTATCATATTTTGGCAAGATTATTATGATTTTGTAAAGAATATTATATAATATATATATTTATATATTATTATACATATATATATATATATATATATATATATATATATATATATATATATATATATTGTATGATTATGTTACGTTTCGCTTGAAAGAATTTTCATTTTCAACTGTGGACATCTTTCATTATCCGAGAAGCCCTCTTTTTGATGCTCGAAGAGTGAAAGAAGTTGAATAGTACTCGTGTTTTTCTTTTGCGTATACATTTATTTTTCTTTATTTGTAACGATTCTACCAAAAATGAAAGTAACTAAAAAAAAATAATGAAGAAAAGGAATATATTCTTAATGATAAAAAAAAAGAAGAATATTATCAAAATTTTGGGTCAGATTATATATTTTTTAAATGTATTATTTTATATATGATATATTGTGTTTTTACTATGTGCCGAGTTACTAATATATAAAAAATCAGGTAATATACATTTCTATATATTTACAAGCTGATGTTCAAACTATACTTCTATTGCTAATCTCTTCCTGTAAAAAAAGTGTTATCAAAATTTGCCGACATTTTTCATTATCACTATTATCACTATGATCGTTTCAATTTTTCAATCATTTAAAATGAGAAAAAAATGGCAGATTTTGATTGCACCTAATGCGTGTCTCTATATATAAATATATATTTATATTATATATATATATACATATGTATGTGTGCTCTATATTTTCTCTGTGTAACCACTCTATGCCGATTTGTATGTCTATCGCCTTAAATGTCTATCTATGCTACAGCGACCCGCCCTGCCGCAAAACGACCCCGCCCAAGTTTAACCCTTTAGGTACCGACTAATTCCCAAATCAATATGCTACATAATATATAAATATATATATATTAAAAAAATAATAATTAAAGCAAATCAATTGACAACACCGATAACTGCACAAGCAATATCAATTTGCTATGCTTTACATATATATATATATAACAATAATTATATTATTTTGAGAAAGTATTCAAGTTATTTTAAAATAAAATTTATTAATTTTAAATAAATTATATTATATTGTTCAATATATTATAGAATATTTTTTTTATTAATTTTAAAATTAATTAAAAAATATATGACGTATGATCATACGTACTTTGAGTACTATCTCAATAATCACCAACACGGCTAATCTATCACCGATTTTGATTTTATTTTTTTTTCAATTATATACATATATATATATATATATATATATATATATATATATAATATTTTATATTTTTCGCTTTTTCTATATAATCTAAAGGATATTTACTTTATTTTAACACATTTTTTTGTAACTTGTAACTTGGCGGCGGTTTATTATTATTATTTTTTTTGTTCGTGCTCGTTTTTACGGCTTGGTGGCGGTTGCGCAACTATGTGTCTCAGTGTATCAGTGTTTGATTATTCTCTTTCAGGCCCGCAGCGCGAGCACAAGTAGCTTTAGGAGCGTCAGCCAGGTAAACCCTGATGATACAGCAAGGGCTCCGGGCCCTGCCCTGGATCTACGCCCCCCTTTATGCATGACTATCCTAGGCATTATATTAGATACATACTATGTAAATATACTATAGTATGTATAGCGTTTTAGGCATGCGTATATATTATATTCATGTTGACGATAAACGCTTCGATTTATATATCATCCCTATCCATATCCAATCCTGCTTCAATCAATTAAAAAAAAAATGACGCAATATTTACTGGGTGTTTTTTATAAGTATATAAAACTTTAAATTAAAATATGCCTCAGGCTACCTCAGTTGCATCAGAGGAAATCTATGCTGTAAGTCCAATTTTTGATCACTTTTGAAGCAATTAAGGCCATATGTCAAAGATTGTCAAAGAGTGTCAATCGTTTACGGCTTATTGGCGTAACTTGGAGATTACACATAATTCCATGATCTTGAATATCAATTTACAGATCTATTTTCATCAGTAAATTTATATTAAACGTATTCACCAAATATGCTATGATGGTCGTGCGGCTTCAAGTTTTTGCACGAGTTGAATTTTTTAAAACTCCAAAACTAAATCTTTCATAAAGTAGATGGACACAGCTCCTTTAATTGTAATAACAAAATAACAATAGTTCAACAATACCTTCTACAGTTCACACTGTATGACGTCTATTATCCTACAAAGTGAAATTGGTGCATAATCGATCGATGGTTATTTAAATTAATTGCTATAATTAACAATTATGTTGAACCATAAAATTTACGAAGAACGTGATTAGTTTATCAAACTAAACCATAGTTTTAGTAAAAATAAATGCACAATTTTTTGGCGTTTTTCAGGTGTTAATCAATACATTATAAAATGGTCCTAAACTAAAAAAAATCACCTTATATAAAAAAACGCTCTAAAAATGCATTTTTATTATTAATTAAATTAAAAATATTACGTTGAAAATATGTATTATATACTAAACGGTTGAAAATAAAAAAGAGCGTTCGTTACTTTTAATTTTTCTTCGAAAAAAAAATTCTTTAAAAAAAAATGTTACGCTAAAATACCGGGCATTCGGCGTAAATTAATTATTACGAGAAGCTTTTTATTTCGTTACGAAAATGGCTCGTATTTTATGTGTAATTTAATTCAGTTCGAAAAAGCAAATGAATTAAACGGAAAAGCCGCAAAAAAATGAAAAATAAAATCTTTTATTATTATTATTATTATTATTATTCAGCATCAGTAAAAACAGAATAACTGCGGCAAAATTTCATTTTGATTCGAATTAATAAAACATTGATAATTGTTAATTTTTAATTAATTAAATAATTAAAGTAGATTTTGTCACATGAACGAATTTTTGCCGTCGTTTTCCCAATTTTTCCCTATCCGATTTTTCTCGTGATGTAACGGCGCGCATCCTTGAAAAAGAAAATTTCCCAGTATCCTTGAATTGTCATGTACAGCGTGATCATATCTTTTGATAATAATAACATTAGTAATTTTATTATTATTTTTATTTTTACTAGTGAATGTTTTTGTTTTAGATTGTTTATGTTTGATGGTTTGTATAGTGTTTTTTTTATAGCGGCATGAGAAAGGACAGCAGCATGACCATCATCAAAAGCACTCCTTTCTTCATTAGTCTCTCATCAAAATCCATTGAAAAAAAAATTCAATACAGCGTCTTAATGCTGATATAATTTAAAAATATTCGATTGAAATTGCAATAGATAAATGTGAAAAATATTACCAATATCGAATATTTTTAAATATTTTTTTAATTATTCTAGTGTGGACGCTGCTCAATGTGAAAATTGAGGTAAATAAAAATTAGTACGGTTTTTCACGCGAGCAAAAACCGCATCGTTTCATTAACATTATTAATCATCGAATGCCTTATTGTGAGTTGTTTTTCATATGTATATTAAATTATTTTTAGATTGAAACAATAGTGAAACATCATTAGCGAATTTTCATCGATTGATTTTTCAATAGTTTTCTCTCTATAAATGATTAGCTATTTTTTTCTTTATATTATTTTTTATAATTTAAAAATATTTTTTATGGTAATAATAATCAATATGATTATTATTATTTAATCTGCATATAATTAACTTAAAGGTAATTTTTAATTCATCTATGTAAAAAATATTCATGTAGAATACTTCTAAAAAAATATCTCAATATAGTATTAAGGGTGAGTGAATTTTATTTGACATTTATAACAATTACCATGATATCTATAAATTTACCAAAAAATATTAATTGTAATGCAAAAAATCAATATTTTGTATTACAGTTTGATTTCTTCCTATATATTATATTACAAATAATGTGAACAAATGGTTTTTCACGTTAAACTTTATCCTTCGGGACTCTTTATAAATATAATAAATCAAATTATATATAAATATTATATAAAATCAACGATATTTTTAAATATATTAAAAAGTTATTTGTATTGATTTTATTAATTAAATTATGAAATTCATATATCTAAATAAATCAATAATATTTTGAATACTAAAAATATTTAATTATATGTATATATATATATATATATATATATATATATATATATATTTCATTTGAATTATTATAGCATAGTACAAAAAAAACTCTATTTTTCGTATAATCATTTAAATGGAAAAGAGCAAAGAAAAAAAACACATTTTCATCATAGAATTATTTTATTATATATATATATATATATATATATATATATATATATATATATATATATATAGATGAATCATGTAGAAGAATATTTTAATATATTTTATACACGAACGATTATTTTATGTGCGTTATTTATACGATGCCATACAGAAAGATATAAAATAATAAATTGAATTATATTAAATTAAACGTTACATAATTTTATAACATTGATTTCGTCGCACATTCAGGCTGTGTATGCACGAATATATTTTATGGTATTTATATATATATATATATATATATATATATAGATATATATATATATATATACATATAAATAGTAATCATTTTTGAGCATAAATACTGTTTTATCGTGAATACATCCTTTTATATGCTTACATAATGAATTATATATAATATGTATAATATGAAAATAAAGTGTAAATTTCTTCACGCATAAAAGCGATGGGACAAATTTAATCTCCAGTCATCATCTCCATGAATTCTGAAAATTTGTATAATTTTAATTTTAATTAAATGTGCGCGTTATAATTCGTCATATATCTTTTGTTTTTTATTCATTTTCAGATGAAAATTTATAAAGATTTTCACCGTCGAAATCCACGGTTCCCGAGTCGTCCGTGTCGATTTCGGCTATCATTTCGTTCAGTTGATCGGGTGTTAATTGATCGTCCAGTGCCATGAGAATTTCCCGCAAACTGCTGGTCGGTATATAGCCGTTTCCTGCGAATATCGGGAAAAATATAAACGTGAAAAAAAATCGTGAACGCGAAAACGTTTGAAAATGTGTAACGCGTCGTTCGCTTTAAAACGGGGGGAAAACCTGTCAGAAACGGAAAAACCTAAAGCGTTCGCGGAAAACCAAGTGGTTATTATATGTCGAGATTTAACTTTTGAAAATTTTCCTCTGTGTTCTAAATATAATACGTTGTATTCAGATTTTAAATATCTTTATATATAAAAATAGTAAAAGATTTAAAAATATGTATTAAATTTCTATTTAAACATCTGTAAGCTATCGATAAAATATGGAGAAAATATTTCAATTTGAAAATTTAAACATTTAAAAGCTGTAAATAAATTAAAACTCCATAGTTTCTCTTAAACAGTTTAATTATAATTCACTTCTTGAATTATAATTTTATTTGATCAAAGTATCATCAAATAAAAGTATGTTTTTTATTTTGTTTTCATAAAAATTTTGGATTATCAATTATTGAATAAATCATATATTTAATAAAATGAAATTATTACACAAAATCTTTTGACCATATCCTAAATTTCTGTTTATTCAATTATAAATTTCCATAAATAAAAAAATAAAAATATCCCGACTGTAAAATTATATTATATAATGTAATAGTATGGATTAATTTATTTAAATATATGACAATAAACTGAAGAAAAACATATATATGTAAAATAAATAAAAATTAATATTTATATAAAACAATATATATAAACTAATTTTAGATTAATAAATTTTACTACTTTATAAAGAATATATTTTCCTAATACACATAAATCGGTATACTTTTTGAACAGCGCTATTTCGCACAATAAAAAAAAAAGGTCGAGAAAATCTTAAGATTCATAAGTCCCTCCTTTCGTGTGCGACTTTTTTCTATTTTATTTTATTTTATTTTTTTCGACTCTTATATATTCTCACCCTCTTTATCGTAGAGGCGAAAAGCCTCTTTCAGCTCCTTCTGAAGTGCCTCGTCGTCTTCGTCCAAGAAATGAGTCGCCACTCTGCAGAACGAGTCGAAATTGAGTTTTCCCGTACCTGCTCACAGAGAATAGATAGAAAAGCATAGATAATAGTAAAGTGAGAAGAAAAAAAATATATATATATATAGAAAACGTCTCCGGCGTATTTTTTAATATAGGAAAGTCATTATTCTAGAGGTCCCAAAGTGAACTGTCACTTGATGAAGCGTCGCCTAATGGACAATAATGCCATCGGTCGGACCCTTGGAGTCACTGAAATTTATTTAGTGACAACTGCTACGATAGTAGATAATAAAAAGAAATATATTCCTGTATATAAACACCAATATATATAAATTTGATCATAATTGAAGATCGTGACTCGATTCATAGACAAGTTTACACGTTATAAAATATAAATAGATATTGTTATTTACATTCATTGAGAACGATAAAAATTTAACGTTTATTTAAATGTGCATTTTCTTCGGTAAAACATTGTCATTATTTACAATAATCGCGTACATATTATTTTATTAGAATAATTTTTCTCGATATACTGAAATTATTTTCAGTTTAAATAATAAAAGTGCGCTTGTAAAATCTGATATTTAATGCATTAAAACTGAAATATGGTCAATGTCAGATATTATTATCTAGATTTGTCGGGTTCATATCTCGCTTTTATTTTATTCGTTTCATATTGAGTTTTGTTTTATAACGGTGTTAAAATGTTCGCAGAAACGATTTAGTTAATATATTTAACCGTTGTTGTTAAAGCGTTAACACAATAATATAAAAGTGTCCACAGTGTATATACAATACTATATATAAATATATATATTTATATATAAACCGATTCTATGATTCTCAAATGTTTTAAATATACAAAAATAAATATTTACTCTTTCATATCCAAATATTGTAATAATCATTATTGACTAAATTAATATAGATTTAATATATTTTATTACTAAAAAAATAAAATTACCTTCGTCATCTTCACCCTCTAATAAAGTATCTAATTCTTTATCATCATAACTGTGAACCATTGTATTTAATATGGTTCTCACCTTTTCTTTTTCAATTTTACCCTGTTTACTTGAGTCAAACATTGAAAAAGCTCTCCTTAACACTAAAATAATTAAATATAATAATATTAGTGTAAACATTAAAAGAAAAAAAAACGGTAAAAATAGCAAAACTCACTGGCTAACTGTTCTTCGTCCATGTTTATCTGAAACACAATATTAAACAAACAAAATTTATAAAAGTTACAAACACACAAAAATATATAAACGAACGCGTAACGTTTGACATAAATAAATATAAATTTTAATGGAGTCGATACAAATCTTTCAAAAAGCGACAAGTTACAAAAATACCGCTTGTCAAAGCTGTCAACGTGTCATCGAAATCCTTGTCAGTATTAAAAAGGGTCCTCGAAACCGATTCGGAGTTCGGTTATTTTTATGCGAATTTTCCTCTTCATCTATCCCGCGGGAATTTTCGTCGGTTTTTCCGGCGCCGAAACGAAAAGTTTTCGGCGAAAATATCGTAACGCATACGAGAAACGATTCGTATATAAAATTTTATAACGTCGAATATTCAGTTTACTTTGGAAAACTTCCCATAAATTAAAGGAAAACATCAATTTAATTACTGACACGGGAAAACATATACACTATATTTTCGTCTAATGGATTGGCAATGTTGAAACAAAAAACGACAAATATCCATACGCATATTTTTTTTCATATGTGAAAATCTATGCAGAAAATTTTCATCGTTTAGTAGGTCAATTTTTTTTTTCAACGGTTTCATATTCAAAGCGGACGAGCTTTCAAATTAATAATGCGTTCGGCGAAAATGAAAAATGAAATATATACAAAATATAACGACGCTGTTGAAATTTCGAACGCGGGAAAGTGTCGAAAATGAAAAACATGTTGGAAAATGCACGCCGGGGCGAAATATAGTTTGGAACCTTTGACCATTAACGGTTGAAACTCGTAGTATTGATCGAAAATGGAAAACTCAATTGCACATCACATACATTTATATGCACACACACACACGTTAATATATATATATATATATATATATATATATATATATAATATATATATATATATATATATATAGATGTACGTATAAATTCATATGTTCTTTTTACAAAACACTTGAAAATTTCATATTTTAAATTTATATCGAAATAAAATATAATATAGTGAAAAACTTGTTCAGTTTTCGGTATAAATTCAATATAAATAATTTCTAAGCTCCCACAAAAATCTATGAAATTCAAAAAAAAATTGAAATACAAAACCCTTTTTTATTTGTACTAATATTAAAAGATTTAAATTAAATGTTAAAAATATATATCTTTTTGTCAAATATAAACTTTAAAATTTAATCCTAAACACGATAAAAATTTAGACTAAAAATATCAAATATATTTTATATTAAAATATCAAATTTTCGAATAATATGATATATTAAAAAAAAAATATTGTAAAAATCAGATTCAATTCTATAGCTTTTTTGATATTATTAAAAAAAATCATATATTTTCAATCAAAATATTAATGATTATTTGACCTACATTATATTATACTGTTTTTTTTTTTTTTGAAAATTAATAAAATAATTCTCCTTTACCTTGAAATTACAATGAACACATATCATTTGAAATAGAATATACATAAAACATTAAATATTTTCAATATTAAACATCATTACAATTATATAGTGACTATATAAAACCATTCATATTACATATATTAAATATATTTTTAGGGTAAACATCGACGATTGCATGTCCGTTTTTAACCCATATTTTTATATCATATTCAGATTTGATCTATTTTTTTTTCATTACATTCTTTTCATGATATATATATATATATATATATATATATATATATAATCGATTAATATCGTACTCGTTTGAAAATGGATTCATATCGTTACGTTAAATGTATAATAAAAGTGTACATGTATATATTCTACACACCTGTATAAAAGTCTAGTTTGTAATCTATTACATTTATTTTTCTATTTATAACATAGAATATAAATAATTTACATATTGTGCTTTTATGTTTATTCGTGATTGAAAGAAATATTATATATAACAAATATATATATATATATATATATATATAAAGTTAAAATATTAAATAGAAATATATTATTTAGTAACTTTTTAGTACTAAATCTCTATTTTAAATTATATTTTACAATGAAAATATTTTAAAACGAATTAATTCTAATGAATTTATATCGTTATAATTTAATTATTTCTTCACAAAAATTATATTTATTGAACCAAATCTGTTAAAAATATAACCATATATCAAATCGTTTGCTCGATTTGTTATCTAAGATTTTGACATAAAATAAACGACTAAAAAGTATAATAAATATTCTTAAAATTAAAAAAAATATATTTTTATTCCGAAAAGAAAATTATCATTACACTGATTCAATTAACAAAAATGAAAACGCGATTATTAACATCACACATGAATAATTACAACGTACAAAGAAAGGCTTTCACGCTTATTATACGATATTTCATACGACACATGAGAAAGTTAAAATAATTTTAGTAATATATATTTTTCTCACAGACCATCTTTATAAACTTTTCGTTCTATTTTATGACAGAAAAAAAAATATTATATATATTATATATCACGCAAATTTTTCATCCGGTCACGAAAAAGTGGACACATAAATTTTCATCACAGTATGATCTTCACGTTGTACAAAACGTCTTATATTTTTCACAGAATTTTATGATCTTAATACCGTTATTATGATGTTGAAATATTTTATTTATATCATATATTTATAAATATAATTTTATATCAAATGCAACATATATATATATATATATATATATATATATATATATATATATATATATATATATATATATATATATATATATATATATATATATATATATATATATATATATATATATATATATATATATATATATATATATATATATATATATATATATATATATATATGGGCGTCATAATTCTAAAATACGCATATTTCGAGTGTAGCAAAAAAAAAAAATATTTACCACTATTCGCTATTGTTTTCTTTTTTTTTAACTGGCAACCCTCCAGAAAAACACCTGATTCTCAAATTCGGCAACACTTTCACGCCTCGCGATTTTCTTTTCAACCTTCACTTTTCCATTTTACGACAGT
Source organism: Leptonema lineaticorne (assembly GCA_024500535.1). Classification (NCBI taxonomy): domain Eukaryota; kingdom Metazoa; phylum Arthropoda; class Insecta; order Trichoptera; family Hydropsychidae; genus Leptonema; species Leptonema lineaticorne. The sequence goes on from JANIJI010000021.1 coordinate 4,587,145, forward strand.
GTTTTAGCATATTATTATTACTTTTCGGTGAAACAAAAAATGAAAAAAAAAAGCGAAAGAATCTTTCTTTTCATAGTGTTTTTTTTTTACAACATCCACCTCGCTCAAATCTGACTTTTCCGACGCCATATTTTTTTTCTTATATATATATATATATATATATATATATATATATGTTAAGTAATTTTATTTCACTTTTTTTCTCATTTTCATACCGTAGATACGTTTTTTTTTCTCGTCCGCTTGTTACGGCACTTAAACGGCGAAGATTTTCCGTTTGCGCGAAAGAAAAGTGCGAACGTAAAAATAAAAAAAAACATTATTATGTAAAAATATATATATTCGAGAAGGGGGGGAGAGGCGACGGATCGAAAAAAATTAATTCAATTCACGTTCGTATGAATAATAAAATATTGTCGTAATTCGCTCGATTTATGTCGAAAATACGAGTGTAAAAAAAAATGAAAAGAAAAACGGAGGCTCGACTGCGTCGCTTTATTATTATTGTAGTGAAAATAAAAATGGCGATCAAAATTCGAATCGATATATTATCGTGAAAAATCGCAGTTTTATACGATAATCGGAATTTTTTATATATTTTTATTTCATTCGCATCATAAAAAAATATTTGATCGTTAATGTCTAATTTAAAAATGCATTACATTTTTTTACATATAATATTATATTAAAATTGTTTTTTTTGTCGTTTTTATTTAAATACATTTTTTAATATTAAATTTTATACATTCGTTTTTTTTTTAAATTTAAAATTCTATAATAATTGATTTAATTCTATTTTATTTAAAAAATATAATTTTTACGAAAAATTTACTAAATATTATAATTAATATTACATATATAAAATCTTCATATATTTAATAATAAAATATTTTATTTCTAATTTCTTTAAAATATTAATTTTTAATTTCTTTAAAATATTATTCGAATAATTAATATTAAAAAATAATTAAAAATTTGTTGTATTGTTAACAATTTTCTATGATAATATAATATATAATATATTCCACATTTAATGGACGTTGATGGAGTATAATAGGCTATAATCGGTTTATAAGGTTATATAAAAAAAATAACTATGAAATAGAAAAAAATAGAACGTCCTCCATTATAAAGATTATCCGATATATATATATATATATATATATATATATATATATATATATATATATATTTATATTTATATTTATATGTATAATTAAACATTCCTTAATGAAATTATTTATTATACTACATATAAACGATGAACAAATTGTACTCATGAAAAACACGACATTTCCATTGAGAAAGCAATTTAATTACACGGCTTTAACGGTAACATGTGTACGCGTATAATTGAATATTCTTAGCGGGATTCGAACTCGAACCGGTCGTTGCATATTAACAAACGTACCTCATTGCCTATTTAATTAATCGAATGTCGTGTTTTTGGCGCCGTTTTTCCGCGATAATAATTTTGAAAATCGACGACGGCAGATGTTTTCCGCGGCAGCGTTCGCTTCGAGTACGATTTTCCGCGAAAAATTTTCCGAACCACTTGAAAATCGATCGCGAACGAAATATTCGTATATTTTTTTTTTAATAATGAAAAAAATACATATTATGCGCGTAATTATAATCTAAATTGACGTGTTAACGTCAGCGATGTTGCCTTGTGTCAATAATTTATTTTAAATTTTCAAGTGGATTGAAGATCTGGATTTATTTTGAAAGCAATAACGGCGAATAAATATACGCCGTTTTCGCTTTCAGTACGAAAATATTTATTTTATATAAATAAGTCATTATGTTGTCAAATTATATAAATAAAAAATCAAAAGAGATTTCGTTTGGAATTATTTCGATATTTATATGCATTGCTTCTCTTATATGATGATTATTTATAATACGTTATATATTTTTATACATTTATTACTCTTTTTATTATATTATTATATTTATAAATATCGTTCTATATTTAAAAATTCTACTGTATAAAAATATTATAGATCATAATTTATCATACATATATATTATATAATTTGACTTTCATGAAAAATATAATAAAAATAATTACGATTTAATTATTATAAATTAAATTATGATTCATATATTTTTTTTAGATCATAACTTCTTTATGAAACTAAATACTGGTTATTTTTTAATAATAAATAATCAATTTTTATATTATATATATATATATATATATATATATATATATATATATATATATATATATATATATATATATAATATTTTCTCTAATAAGTATTCATTAAAACTTAATGATGATTTTCATTTTCTTTCTGAAAAATTATATTAATATTTATTATATATATTTTATTATAATGTTATTAAAGTCAAGGTAATATAAAAATATCAATAAAAACGATCGTAAATAATAATAAAATATTTAATTAATTAATTATAATTATCGTAATTCAATTTTAATAATATTGCAAAACGTCAATACTTAATGAGCTTCAATTTATTTTAATACCATTATATAATATATGCAATTTTATATGTGTGTATGTGCATTGAATTATTGGAATGCATTAAATAACTTGACCACTTTAAATCCGCTTAAGTCTCGACATCCAATGCAACCCCACAATGCAAAATCGATAATTTAATTATAAACGAGCACATAAATGATTTGCGGTGAAAATGTACGTTTAACACCATTTTCCGTTCGACATCAATTTCGAAAATTTAATTCGATCGTTAGCGGAATGCATTTTCCGCAAAAAAAAACGATTGAAGGGTAGATGGAAATGATTCGAATTGGCCGTGATGCGGTTTAAGGGTTGAAAACGACGATATTATTACGATAAAAATTCACCCCCACCCCCCCTCAACGATCAATATTGACCTCTGTATAATTTTCAACGAAACGATCCATAATATGATATATAATTCGTAATAACTTCTTTTAAGGGTGAGCGGTAAAATAATCGAAAAATAACCACCGCTTCAGCTATCACGTTATCAAAAATACGTTATAATTTCGACAATTTGCCGAAATTACAATTTAGACGCGATATTGATTTTTTTTTTTTTGAAGCCTACGCGATAGAAACGTTCTAATCCTGCTAGGATCAAAGGAAGGTAGGTATGCCAGGTTAAAACGTCGAAATGGAAAGCAAATTTTATTACGTCTGAAAAGACTTAGATATGAAAAGAGACGAAATCTTATTATTTTGCGTAAATAAAACGTCAGCTCTTTTCTTAAGAATTCAATCAAGCATAAGGGAAAAACGCGGCATAGTTATCAAAATAGGATTATATTTTTCATGAGGGTTAAAAAAGACGAAAACGCCCTGAAATGCGATTGCGTCTATAGAAACATTGAATTTAATATCGCCCATATATATTAAATTATATTTTATTCAATGAATATTTTACAATCATAATTTTTAATACAAAAAAAAATCTAATCTTATAAAAATGATATTTTATTGAAAAAAATATCTTAGAATGAGTCTAATTAAATACTCAATCAAAATTTTACCTTATCACTTATTATATGAATTTATTTAATTATTCATAAATATGATTTTAATAAAAAAAAATATTACGTAGACGATTTTTATTTTCCAATAAAATTAGTAAAATTAAAAACGTAGAAGAATCAATCATCCTTCTTCAATTTTTTTCTTGTTTTTTTTTTATGGAAGGAAAAAGCGGCTTTTCTTTCGAACGCCGCCGCCATTTTCACGAGTTTTCTTTTTCAATTTACGATTATAAATTCGCGTTGTGACCGCTTTAAATTTATAATGCGTATTCCATGTTCGCGTATTTTTCACCGCGGTGAAAAAATTAAAACAAAAAATGGCGGCGAACGACAAATTTTCATTTAATTTTCAACACGTGTTGGATGCGCTTAAAAATAAAATAAATGCGTTTCGTATGTAATTCGAACATTTAAAAAAAAATATATAAATTATACGGTAATAAAAAAATTTGCTTTTTATTTCATTTTTAATATAAAATTCGTTTATATATTTAGATATTATTTCATAATCATGAATTAAACGTGTTATAATATTTTAATTATCTTAAAAAACTCTATATTACTGTAATAATATATCAGTATAATTATAAATAAGTTGATTTTTAAATAAAAATGTTTTTATTATATTTAAATATTTTATATAGCATATTAAATTTTATCAAACTTTTAAACACAAATTTTAACTAAATATATAAAAAATAATCACAAACATAATAAAATAATAAATTTTAAACTTCATTTCAGAATAAACAATTTTATATATTATACATGACAAACTTTTAAATTGAAATTGATCAGAATTTTTAACTTTTACATTTCTATAACAAATTTAAAATACATGAAACATCGATTTTTTAATTATTTCATAATAAAAAATGTTTTATAAATATTGATTCATCTATGAGTAATAATTTTGAAAAAAATATATTAAAATAATTAATGTGCAATTATTAGTTCAATCTACAATCCTATCATTCATTCCGCCCCCCGCCCCCCTCCCGCACATTTCACTTCTCAATACGCACCGATAATAAATATACAAACACGCGGGGGGGGGGCTTGAATAATAATATATATATATATAATAAATTTATACAAATTTACATAAGAGACAAGCTCGATTATACGATTAATTCGTCATCGATATCGCAATCACGCTCACAAATTTACAATTCACGACATAAAAGCGATAACCTTTCATCCCCCCCCACCTCCCCCACTTGTTCGCGTAAATATCTGAAAAGGGGTGGCGGAGGGCGGTTTTCGTGCGCCATATTATAATTTAACCGGCATTCAAATTGATTTCATCCCCTCGACTAAACTAATTAAAGTTTGCGGCAACGTCAATATACGAACTAGGCTGTGTTGACACACGCCAAAAGTGTAAATACGACATAATACACGCTTACAATGTAATATTATAATATCTATATTATATTATATTATATAAAATATATTATTTACATGACGCACGGTTTCGATCGATTAAAAAAATAAACCGGAATACGCGTATATTTTACTAATTTATAATAAAGCATTAATGAAAAGAAGAAGACAAAAATGTGCGCCATTTTAATAAGGGTTCACTTCTGTTTTTTTTCTAATTTGTCGTTCTGTCAGATGGGATTTTTCGAGTTTATGCTGATTTTTCCGATGTTTTTTTTTTTGTTCTTGTTCTTTCGCGACCCTTTTGCGTCGGAAAACTTGTCTCGAAGGATTTTATACTTTTCGGCGTTCGTTTCGCTTCATTTTGCTATATCGTCGATTTTTTATTTTTATTTTTTTTTATTTTGGGAAAATTGATTAAAATTCTTTTTTTATTGTGAAAAATCTCAAGGTTTATTTATTTAAAAAAAAATAGATTTTTTTATATATGATTATTATTATATCTTAAAATATTAAAAATTTTAGATGTTTATAAGTAAATAGATATTCTACATTTTTTAAATATAATTTAAAATTGACGTACTTTCTTTCAATGCAATTTATTTCTTTTAATTGAAAATAGTTCAATATAAATTTTTTTTTCATTATTTGTATAATAAATATATATGAAAATCTAATAATTTATTCTATTTTATATATATATATTTACAACTTTTTCATCTAAAATTAAATATTTTAATAAATAATTTAAACTTTGCATACATAAATATTCATATTGTTTATATTTCAAAATAAACTTTGTATATAATAATTTTCAATTTTCATATTTTTAATTTATAATAAAAATATCTAAATACGTATCGGACGAATAAAAAACGTTTAATTTGATAAACAAAAAAAAATCATATACAAAAAATCGAAACTGTTTAGTTAAAAATTTTATCATATTTTCGATACGGAATTGTTTTAAATTTTTATCAAAAATATCTATTTCTTAAAATTCTTAATATATTTTAAATATTGAAAAATATTATCTGTACTATCATTTTTAATTTTTTTTTAAATATGTATATCAAAATTTTAATTATACAAATAAATTAGCATTTTTTTCAATTACAATTGTTAATATCACAATAGAAACTTACGGTGTTCTATTGTGGTCTTGAGATGATCTTCCAGCGAAAGCTAACTTCAGACTAAAATGATCATGAAAGCTTCAGGATGTAAAGGCGGAGATCATCAAATACGCCCACTCCAGTTCCAGACCTGCCAAATACCGATATAAACAACGCGAGCATTATTTTTTTTTCTATCACCTCTCTACTCTTTCACGAGACTAGAAAAGCTTTTGCCGAACACATACACAAAAAAATAATAATAATAATCTCGAACATAATAATAACTGACGTCATAGTTACATTATTATAATATAGTGCGTTGCACGAACGATCGATTTTGAAAGCAGATATATTCTGCGATCGATTATAATGGTCGACGCCTACTATACGTGAACGTAATCGATATTATTTACGTATATCTAACAAAAAAAAATAATTTGGATCATATCAACATTTCGTCTGAAAGATATTAATATCGTCATTTGTGCGCATTTAATACCTTTGTCATTTATATAGTAATCGAATATTGCAATATAATTGTTCAACACAATTATATATTTATATGAAGTAGATCAGTGATTATAATTTTTTTATTTTTTTTTAATATTCCAAATATTTACTTCTATATTTTTTTTAATATATTATTTCACTGAAATTACAAAATATTTAGAAGAAATGCTCGCTATTTTTACATATTAAATTTAATTAAATAACATCATAAAAAATAATATATGACAATAATTTTTAATATTAATGCATTTTTTTTTATTAATTAAATATGATATTTTTTTAATAATTATATTATATTTTATTACTAAATATAAATATTATTATAATAAGAAATTAAAAATTTTATCAGTATTATTCACGATACTCAATTAAGAACTATCAATTTGGAAAAAAATATTATAATTATATAAAAAATAAAACATAAAAATAATCAGTGATCTATGTAAGACGTAAAAAAATATAAACGATTTATTTTCACGCTATCGAGTCATCAGCTCTATGCCTAATCTTAAAACATTTTTTTTTCTCTCTATCGCATTTCTTTTTATAATAGTGCAAGCAGAAATATAAATGTCAATAACATAATTTCGAACGCTCATATATTAAATAAATAAATCAATTATAATTATAAAAATAATTTAACAATATATAAAAATGGTAACAATAAAGCATACCGATAACAAAAACAGATCATTCGCATTAACGTTTATCGCATACATGAAAATTATACCGGCAAATATATATATATATATATATATATATATATAAATTCGTATTTGTTCCGTTTAATGCGATCGAATTGCATTCGAAACGCTAATTAATTCGCGCTATACGAATTAATGGTGTGAGTTTGAAAATCGACATCAAAAGCTCGCGCGGCTTTTACGAATTGCCCGTATAAAAGTAAAACATTATACGGATCGTTCGATTCGAAATTAATCGTATTATATTATTTACTCGTTGCAATCGCGATAAAGTAACCGATAAATGTTAACCGAATTGTTTTAACCACGTATTTTAACATACAAATCATTTTTATATACGTTATAATACCGTAGTATTTAAATAGATTATTTCGTATTTAAAATATTTGATCGTGTAAAAATAAATCTTTTTTTTTTTAATTAATATCATAAAACAATAGAAAAAAAAAATATATATATATATAAAATTGATCATAATATAAAATTATTTTTAAATATAATTTATACGTCATCATATGTTAAAGTTTTAATTGAAAATTTAACAATATTTTTACTTTTACTATTTTGCTATCGTTTTTATTTACCTCTTTTCGTTTCATAAAATGAACATTTAATATTTAGCGAAATTTAAATGGAAAAAAAAATTAGTCATTTTATGTAGTTCGTTTTTCAATTATAGACTTTTCCAAGAGTTTTTCATTAAAGCGAAAACTTCACTTTGAATATTACACACAAGCAATTTATCTATTTTTAATATAATATAATAAACTTTCTCAATTTTGAAATATATATATATATATATATATATATATATATATACTATTACTTTTATAAAATATAAATATATAATTTATATGTATTGAAATATCTTTTTGAGATCAATGATATCGACAAAATTTAAAATCAACTATTTATATATTTTTAAAAAAATTTACGTCAAAAATTAAAAAATAGGTAGAGTATTATCAAAATATAGGATCATAAGTTATTTCATCATAAATTGTATCGTTTTATGTAAATTGTTTCATTCAAAATACACAAAATGCTCTGATAATATTATTTTTAATCGCAAAAATGCAACAAAACAATTTTAAATGATAGTAAATATTTCTATTTTCTTTTAAATATATATTTTTAAATTATATTTATTACATAATTTCAACTATAAATTTTGTACATATTATATTATTAACCAATTTATGATAATTATATACATATATATATATATATATATATATATATATATATATATATATATATATATATATATATATTTATATATAAATTTACATATGAAAATATGAATGTGGGAGTTCAAATAATAATTTGCATATAGAAACAGTTTTATGTACACATTATTATAATACGCGGTGTTTATTTCGAGCAAAGTGGAGCTTTTTCCGCTCAAGCTTTATTAAGATGATTTCGAGAGACGCATCGGAAAATCTCGCCGTCGTCGAAGCGCTCCATCATCAGCGCTTTTCCATCGTCAGTTTCGTCCGCCGACGCGTTTTCAAACATTTTTTCCTAAATAAATTATTCATTTGAACCCGAAACGTTAACCGATAAGTTTATTTATGCTAAAAAAAAAACTTATTCACACTTTAAAATTCACATATATAATATTATATATAAATATATATTTATTAAAAATTATAAATTTTATATTTTAATCGGTTAATTATAATCTTATGTGCGTTCGATTTAAATTTGTGTGCGATTTTAGAACGTTTTTAAACTATCGCATGTTTTTTATCGTTCATTTTCTTCTGTAACTCTATTTCCGTTAAATTGGACGTTGATATATTAGTTTCGTTAAACATGGTCCAATTTTCCGTTTGTTCTCGTTTCTAAACTTTACAATGAAAATAAAAAAGAAAGTCAAAATAATTTAATCTATTGTAATTATTTTATACTATTTATAAAAGGTACTAAAAATTAAAAAAAATTAACTCTTCGCATAAATCTAGTTATATATAAATTTCTTAATATTGAAATTAAAATTAATAATTCAACTTTTAGACTGCAAAGCTTTAATAAAGATAAAAGCTTGAAAGAATCGAAATAATTAAAATATTTTATTAATAATACTTTGATTTTTATTATTAATTTTAATAATTCAAGAACTCTAATTATCAGTCTTATTTTTTTTATATAAAATCGCAATACAATTTAAGCTTCATTGTTTACTTTCGGTCCTTTTTCATCAATTTATGGTCTATTCTGTGTTATTTTTCAGCAATAAATTTTCAGAACAAAAGACTGGTTCGGTTGCGTGTTAGATTATAGTGTTTTTCAAATTCAATAATTACTCTGTGAATAATTAACGCGTATAATCTTAAAAACGAATGCGAAATGCAAAACAGAAATACCATATATATTAATATTATTATTAAATAAATAGATCAAATTTTATATTATTATGTTATTCCATATATTTGTAATTTTATAAATATGTAACTGCTTTTAAAGCTACCTCCAATGAAATAATATATAATAAATATTTAGCTATAGCTCGCTTAATTTACTACTGATGGTATTTTTTAGTAAATTGCACTTCGATACGAACTTGTTTTCACATGCTATTATATAAATATAATATAAAATTATTACTAAAATAATATAAACAAATATTAAAACTTTAGAATAATACTTTTTTTATCTTTCAATCTAATTTTCAAACATTTTTTTAATTCTTTAAATAAAAATAATGATAAAAGTATTTTTTTTTCTATATAAAAATTATAAAATATTTTACATGTATATTTATAACATTTATTTTTTTTATCAAAATATCAAAACGTCGTCGCAAAATGTTATTATAAATTTTTTATTAGATAAAAAGTTTTATTATATATTTTTTATTAGATATCATTTCTAATGAAAGAAAATCTTTAATATTAAAAATTATCTAATATATATATTACATTAAGTTTTCAGAACTATGTATAATAATATTGACACTTTTCAGTTTAAAAATAATATAATATCTAAAAAAAATCTATAGTAAAATATTACAAAAAAATACACAAAATATTTTAATGAAAATTTAAAAAAATCAAACTGACAAAATAAAAACCTTCATCATCAATAAATACTTCGTGTAAAATAAGATTTATATAAAATGAAAACATTGTCATCATCTTTTTCTATATTTTCAAAAATATCACACACACACACATACATACAACATCGTATATTATTAACCCGAAAATAACGGGTCGAGACTCAATCGAAACATGTACGAAAAACGACGCAATTAGGCTCGCGTGACACCGGTTTGCCACACGTGCGTGACTCGCTTTTCCAAACACATTTTTACGAGTTTATTTCACGCTTACACACACACACACATACATATATATTCATTTGCAATACAATAAAAATAATAATAATAATCCTTCCCCCCTTACTGGAAAAATTTTCATTTGTAAACATTTAACTATGTCACGCGTGATAACACAAGCTCACGCCCTGTCGAATATATATATATATATATATATATATATATATATATATATATATCGACTGCATTTTTTTATTATATAATTCAATTTTTTATAATTATAATATATTTTATAATAATTTAAAATTATAAAAAAACACAAAGAAAAATTTTTAAATATAATTTATTATTATACTTTATCGCAGCTGTTTCTAAATTTTATATTGTTAATTTATATTTACCCTAATCTACTTTTTTTTATTTTTAAGATGCAAATTAAAAAATGGCACCAATTTGAAACAAAGATTAGAAAATCGATTTAATTTTATTTTAACAACATATATTTAATACATTCGGATTATTTTTAATATAAATTTATTAAAGTTTTTCATTAATTTCGTATCAAATGTAATATTAATCTATATTCCATAAATCAATATTTAATAATAAAAAATTTAACAAAACATATTAACTTAAAATTTTAGTAATTACTATAAATATTTAACATTCTACAGTCAATTATAATAGAGTTATTATATAGAAATAATCATATTTACAATATTATATATTATTTCAAATGTTAATTTCTATAAAAATAAGTTGAATAAAACCACTTTTTTGTAACGAGCAGACAATTGGAAAATAAATATGTCATACATCAACATTAAATATATATTTCCGGTTGAAATGGAATTTGAATAATAATTTATTTTCACATAATATATATTTGAGTATAAGCAAAATTATCTGAAATGGTTATTTTAATGCGATTCACTTATGTAAGTCGAAATTTGCATTTTTTCGTCGTATATTTTTCATTTTCAACAGTCGTTACGTACGTACGTCGGGTATCGGAAAACTTTCTCAGCGTTTTCCACGCTGGCTTTTCCTTCCGGGGAAAAGTTTAGCGATCAAGAAAATATTTATCGTTTGCACAACCCGAATGTTTTCCTAGCCGTATAATTGGTGCAGTGCAATTTTGCAACGCTTAATATCACGAATATACTTAGAAAACTATGAAGAAGCAAATAAAGTTATTTTCGAAGCGCGCTCCAGAATAAAAATATTATATTGCAGTATTGAATGAAATGCATAATAATACATTTTAGCAAAATATACTATATAATATCAAAAAACGTAATAAATATATTTATACCTTTCTATAACAGTTCTAAATATTTTAACACAAAATAGCAAAATGAACTTTGAAGCCGAACCGTTATTCGACATTAAACCTTTAAATGATTTATCTATTAATCTATTAAAAATATTTTTTTATAATGAAATTATTATAATATAATCGTGTTTAAAATTATCTTATAGAAATTTTCAAAATATTTATTTAAGTAAAGGTATATATTTTACAGCTGAAAAAAATAAGAATTTTTGGAAGAGCATTTTCTTTATTCTTTAATTAATATAAATTTTCAACAAAATTTCTATTACTACTTAAAATATACATTGTTTACATTTCATATTTTAATTTTTTGCAATACACATTCATCATTCATATAAAATATTTCAGCATTTATTATTTAATTTTACTTCATTTTCTTCATTGATTCTCAATAATATGACATAATAAATTATGTCATTTTTTTAATATAAATTGATAACTCTAATTTATTATAATCAATATATGAATGCAAATCGCAAATTAAAAAAAAATATAACTATTTATATATAAAATATTTTTGAATTAATTATTAATAGCGATTATGAAAAAACAATATTTCACATTTTAAATAAACAAATATAAATACTTAAAAATGGCCAAATTCAAATTCAAAACTCGCCATCGACAAACAATACCTAAAAACAAAAACAAAAAAAAAACAAACAAACAAACAAACGGCCCGCTGTTTAAGACATTCGCAAAATTTCGAAACGCTGCAACGCCCAACAACAAACTTTCTTACAGCACCTGCGATCTACGGTCGCATTAAAAAAAATTGGTTTACACGTACGACCGCCGGCAACGAAAGGGTTAACTTTTAACAGATGCGGTGTTCCGAAACGATAACTTCTGAACCGGGCTCTTATTATATAACCCTTTGCGGTCGAAATCCGCTATAATGCGCTATCGAATAACAGGCACACTGGTGCGCGCGCGCGTGCGAACCACATCAACACGTTGTTCGACGCCCACATTCGACTATGTTTCCCAAACTTTTCAAAAAAAAAAAATATATATATATACATATATATTCTTAATAAATAAAATATTATACCCACTTTCTAAAATATACAATATAAATCCAAATAAAACAACTGCTACCTAACAATATATACTTTATAAACAATAATAATATTTATATTAAGTTAAATATAATATATAGATTTAAATTTGTAACGATTGATATCATAATAATAATATTAATTAAATATATTATGTATAAAAAATGAGTTTCAGTACTTAAAGGGTTATTGCATTATCAATTTATTACACTATAACTATCAAATTACAAGGTTGATGGTATGCAATATTTATTTTTTTTTATTTATACGTATGTTAATTAAAATATTGAAAATATTTATGAGTGAAATATAAATAATTGAAATATGCAATTGCGGATGAAATCTAACAAGAGTTTTTATGTTTGCAAAAAAAAATTTATTGAATATTCATTATTCAAAATTTTGAATATTGCATAACCAATTAAAATTCAAGATTTATTTTCATAAAATGTATATATCGTTTTGGAAATATTTTATTAAAAATATTAAAATATTAAAACATATTGTTATTAATAATTAAAAATTTTGAAAAAAAAAGATTACCGCTAATTAAAAAAAAATATTTAAAATAATATTATTTTTCTAGAAAAAAAATTGACAAATTTATGATTAAACCAAATAAAATGCACTCGTTAAATCGATTTTGTTTATTTTCGTCTCGTTAACGTATTTTTTTCCTATCCGTTTTATAGCGATTCGTTAATGAAAAACGGGAATTTTCACTAAAAAAAAAACTATATATACATTCCCGGAAGGCTCGCGTTAATTTTTCGACGAATATTTCAATTATTATTTTGCAATATTAAAATATATTGCGACTCAATTGGATTTATTCGTTTGCATTTTTAATGTACGCATTACATTTGAAAACCAATTTTTAAAATAAATTTACATACTTATCATCGAATAATTTGTAACACAAGTGAATGTGTGTGTGTGTGTGTAAATGTTGAAATGTTAACATTTCATTTTCCAAACGGATATAATAATGTCAGAGTTGAAATATGAACTATGCTTTGTTACTTCCTGAACAAACAAACGGAAGAGCGGCTGAAAAAAAAACCCGTGACATGTATCGATTATTTTAATACTTAATTGAATATTTAATATTTCCTTTTTTTTTCAAAGTTTTCATTCAAAATCATCGTCGCTCGTAAAATATTTTATAAGAATCTGATTCAAGTTGAGGAACTTGTGAATTTTTTCGAATATTAATATTTTTCAAGACGATTTTTGATATATCGCAAAGGGATTCATTTACAAAACTACGAAAAGATCCTTTTTATGATATCACCCTTTCATTGATATATTCTCAAAGTCGACTTTCCTCAAAATGAAACTCTTTAACATTTTCAATACTTTCCTAAAATGCAAAAAATCGACCTTCAAATATATACATTTTTACGTTTTTTATCAAACGAAATATTAAATCATTTCTTCAACTTTTGAAAATATATTTCTTTGTTTATAAGATCTCATTATATATCTCCTTATGAAAAATGTCTATTTTAAGATAAATTCAAAAGAAAAAAAATCTCTAAAAATATCAACCAGATATTGAAATGAATTCAAGGAAAAATCTGGATATTTAAAATTAATAATAAATAAGATCGAGGCACTAATCTTACGACCAATACCATTTAATATTTTTTTTTCTAAAAAAAAAAACATAAAGTAACAATTCATTTATATTTATTATTTATTTAAATAATATGTAATTAACAACATCTAGATATACTATGTAATTTTTAGAAAAAAAAACTCGAATATACAACGTATAGAAAAACGTTTCGGAACTTTAACATCGCAACATAACCGTTAATAAATATTATAAAATATACTGCGAAATATTCTCATTATACTTTTCATCGTTTAATTATATATATATATATATATATATATATATATATATATATATATATATATATATATATATATATATTATTTTATACAACGAAAAACGAAAACTCGCGACTCGACTATCGCGCACAGAACAACCGTCGTAATTCTGACAACGACGTTATAAATTAACGATTTTAACACGCGTCGTAAACGTGCGAAGTATAAAAAAATATCTCTAATGCACGCGCCTGTTTATTTTATTTATTTATAAATATATTACATATATATATATATATATATATATATATATATATATATATATATATATATATATATATATATATATATATATATATTTAAATTACAGTGATTAAATCGTTTTATTTCTTCACCGTATCACCTTCGAAATATTAGCACGTAGATATATTAATAATTTAATATATTTATGTTTGGAAAAAAAAATATTATGGTCGTAAATATGTTGTTTTTACGTCGTATGAAAATGAAAACGCGCTTTGCAATGATGTAGTAGCGAACATCGTAATTGGCAATTTACAAAATTTTCAATTACAAATTTAACGACTTATACTAAGTCTATATATATTTTATGTACGTAATAATGAAAAATATTGATAATATATACTGATAAATGTCATATAAAAATATGTCAATGTAATAAATTAATGTTTTTTTAATATAATATTTTGAAGATTATTCATTAATTCTAGGTTTTATCAAAAAAAAAATATTCGTGTAATAATTTCTCATTTAAAAAATTAAAAACATCAAAAAATATAAAAAAGGAAAAATATTTTGAATTTATAAAATTAATATATTAAATATCAATTTATGCATCAATATTGTTAAATAATTTCAGATCTTTTCTCTCGTTTTAATTTATATTTATTTTTTTAAATGTATAATAACAATATTTTTAGTTATAAATCAAACATGAAGCTCTGATAAAACAATATAAATTTTAAATACAGTATATAAAATATATATAATCATTATTATATTTTGATGCATCAAAAACTTTCCATCAATAATCATACACAAAACAGTATCGAATTTATCGAAACCCGAGATACTGTCAAACAGCGTTTTCAGCTGAAAGCGTGATTTCAGCGCTCCATAAAAGAAGACTCGCTATCGTCGCACAACGATCTCGTTTTCAATTTACAAACAACGTTTCAAACGTGAAAAAAAAACACCGTTTTTCATACAATTATACGCGATTCGTCGCTATCTAGCTTTCGATTCTACGACACAACATCGAAACGTTGAAATTTATCGATACTTATTTAAAATATAAAATAAAATGTTGATGATATATATATATATATATATATATATATATATATATATATATATATATATATATATATATATAATCTAAAAAGGCTTTCGTCTCCTTTGATGTAGTCATACAAAGCACAAACGCCATATAAAAGACGATATTCGGAAACATTACACAAGCGAAACGGTTACAAAACGGACGAAGAACCGCGATAACGATGAACTGCCATCATCTGAAACATATATACTCCTTTACCTGGAACACATATGTACCTATCTATATTTCTTCTATATACATATGTACGGTGGGACTCCGTTTACGTCGTTTTTGTTTAACATTTTCCAATAAATATATCGAATATTTCTAACGTTAACGAACACTATATTGATGTTAGTGTTTTTTAATTCATATTAAAAATATTGTATTTATTATTTTTCATTAAAATAATCTATATAGTTTATTATAATAACAATGTATTATTACCATATATATAATACTAGTAAGAAATTTAAACTATATAGATCAATAAAATTAAATATACTTTTTATTTCATTATTTATGAAATTGATTTTAAACGAATATTTATTTTGAAACATGCATTAAAATAATTTATAAAAATTATAAATTCAACAAATTTTATATTATTTTTTTTAATTCACAAAACTAATTAATAAATTGCAAATACCTTTAAAAAATATTATAATGTCACTAATTTAATTTTAATAATATGAATACATAATTTAATATAATTTAAAATATATTACTAAAAATCAAGAACCTTCTGTATTCGCGTTCAAAATTACAATAGTGTATGTACAGACCTTGAATCGAAATCGGCAACACTTTATATTCGCGATTTCCACGTGGAAAATCTACTCTATATCAAATATTACGTCGTACTTTCATCCCTTTGATCCAGCTTTTTTTTTCAAATCACGTGAATATTTTCTAAAATATATATTTGTATGTCGATAAGATTAGTTTTACACATCATTTCATATTTTTATATCCTTTTCAATACTTTTTATTATTTTATATATTCATATCATTGAAAAATTTCAATGAAATGGAAAATCTGATATTACAATACTGATGAAGAGTTTCTTTTTATTTGACTATTTTATTGACAGTTAATATAATATCATGTTTATTTAATCTAGATTTTGACTGAAATGTAGCTGTCTCAATTTTTTTTATAATCTTTACAAAATATAATACTACAAAAATATTTTCATTTTATATAAAAATAATATTCTAAATTTGTATTTTTTGAAGTCTTTACGTTTTTTTAATTACAATTAATAATTTTCTCGTATTTATCAATCATCTTTTCACGACGAATTTCGCTCTCTATAATTAACATTAAATTAACTTACCTTGAATACGAATTTAAATAATTCGCCGTCGAATGAAAGAAACGCTTTAAATATACAATGAAAAAAAAAACATGAAACAACATCATCGAAATATTCATTAATAAAATTTTTAGAATTCTCTTTGTATTTCTTATTTTCGCGATACGCGTAAAATAAACGCGAAAATATCAAAAACGAAACGTACTGAATTTTTCATCGCGCAATCAAAAGACTTTCTTTTTGATTTATTTTTGCGCACACTTAAAAACCGACGTTCATTACGATTAATAAATATATAATTATCGCTTTCGTTCATAGATTTAAATTCGTTATTTCATAAATTATATTTGTATTAATGTGCGATATTAATCGATCATTTTCGTAAATGCACAAATGCGAAAATGAATAACGATAGCACTAATTCACGTTTCAAGTAGATAATGT